>JAJMFC010000047.1:43637-79277 GCA_030574475.1 Trigonopsis californica
GTTTTTTTTTTTTTTTTTTTTTTTTTTTTTTCCATTTATATCAGATCGGAGTTTGGTTTATCTAAACTACGTCAACTCCCCCCTGTTTTCAACTTTCTTCCATAACCCCTTGATTTGTTTTTAGTTCGTATTGGTTTTCTCTTTTTAAATCCCTTGTTGGATTTCTTATCCTTGTTTTTATACTGCAGAGGCTAAAAAAGACCTTGCAAATCCCCCCTCGCCCCCCCCCTAACTGGAGGAGTATATATATTTGAGACAACATAATCTCTAGACCAAAAAAAAAGGAAATAAACTCTTTTTTTTTTTTTTTTTTTTTTTATATATTTCTTAAACAATGGCGCTGGGATTTGGAAAATCAATACCCTTTATCAGGGCAGCTCAACTTGTTCTATCAATTATAACATTAGGACTTATTGCAGCAGCAATTAATGGAACTCATAAACATTTTGGTGGATATTATAAGGGGAATGCATTTGCATTATTTGTTGCATTATTATCAACTTTGGTGACCATATTCTTTTTATTTTGGCGTTATGATCGTGATAGTATTGCACATTCATCTACACATGTTGCACTTGATGCTCTTCTTTGTCTACTATGGTTTTTAGCCTTTATCTTTTTAGTCATCAAGAAGGGATGGGGTAAATGTGGTTGGTGGACTATGCTTAGTAAACCATATTATTGTCAACTTAATAAGGCTGCTGCTGCAATGTCCTTTTTGGCATTTTTGGTATTTATACCATCTCTTGTTTACTTTGTAAAGTCATTACTTGGTTTACGATCTCCATCTGCAACTTCTCCACATTCTGACACTTTTGATGGTGATCATCATCATCATACTGGAACTGGTAATCCGGTAATGCGCGAATCTGCTGCAGAGGCATAAATCAATTTTTTTTTTTTCTTTTTTCTTTTTCTTTTCCAAATAACTTTTCATTCTCTTTTTTTATTTTATTTTATTTTATTTTATTTTTCTTTCTATTTTATTTCATTTTTTACTTTCCCTTTTTTTAAAACTCGTGAGATTTCTATTTATTTTTAATAATATATTGATCGTCTTAAAGATTTATTGTAAATATCGTTGTAGAGAGTAAATCTGTTACTTCCCAACCCCGGCAATCACTTCACGAATTCCAAACCTTCCCTTCTTCCTATTCAAGAAGAAGAAGAAACAACAACAACAACAACAAGAACAAAACGAGATGGCACTGCGGCATAGATTTGACGACGACGATCAGGAGAGTACATCTTCAGGAGCTGGTGGAGGAGGAGGAGATGGTGGTAAAACATCTAGTGGGAATAATAAAAGGAAATCGCGAAGACCACCAAATACAGCATTTCGGCAACAACGACTTAAATCATGGCAACCAATTTTAACACCAAAGACAGTTTTACCATTATTCTTGGGAATATGTGTTGTATTTGCACCTATTGGTGGATTACTTTTATATGCAAGTAATCAAGTTGAAGAACTTGCTATTGATTATTCACATTGTTCTGATGAAGCACCAACAGGAGATATGTATGATGATGGTGTAAGCTTTCAAGAGATACCATCACAATATATTGATCAACATTCACGTTCTAAGAAGATATCACCAACTGATGATACTTCAGATGATTTAAATCAACCACCACAGTGGCGATATGTTGTTGATTCAAGTCAAACACCTGGATTTGGAAATTATTGTCAAATTCAATTTAATTTATTATCTGAATTTAAACCACCAGTTTTATTATATTATCGGTTAACAAACTTTTATCAAAATCATCGTCGATATGTGCAATCATTTAATGAAAATCAAATTAATGGATTACCAGTATCTATTGAAGAATTAAACAGTGATGCAAGATGTAAACCATTAATTTCTGACCCTGTTAGTGGTAAACCATATTATCCATGTGGATTAATTGCTAATTCATTATTTAATGATACATTTTCATCACCAGTACTTTTAAATCCAACCGATTCAAGTTCAGAGAATGAAACATATTCAATGACAAATAGTGGAATTGCATGGAGTACTGATAAAGATAGATTTAAGAATACTCAATATCGTGCAGATGAAGTTGTACCACCACCAAATTGGGCACTTGTATACCCAAATGGATATGAAGATGATAATATGCCAGATGTTCATTCAAATGAAGAATTACAAAATTGGATGAGAACAGCTGGATTACCAAGATTTTCAAAACTTGCACTAAGAAATAATACATTACCAATGAGTATTGGAAGATATCAAATTAATATTGGATATAGATTTCCTGTTTTACCATATAATGGCAAAAAGGAAATATTATTAACAACAAGAACAGTTATTGGTGGAAGGAACCCATTTTTAGGTATTGCATTCTTAGTTGTTTGTGGTATCTCTGGTGTATTATGTTTAATTTTCTTACTTCGTCATCTTATAAAACCGAGAAAATTAGGTGATCATGCTTTCTTATCATGGGATCAAGAACCATCAAATTCTATGGCAACTGCTTCACTTGGTAGAAAGTGAAGCAGGGGATTGGATTTGTGAAAATTATTTTTAGGGTTTTTGGTTTTTTGTTTTGTTTTGTTTTGTTTTGTTTTGTTTTTTTCTTTTAGTATACTACATCATAAAAAAAAATTCAAATTTCAAATTTCAAATTTCAAATTTCTAGTCTTATAATTTACATCGGGTATACAGCGCGTAGAAATTATTTTTGGTGTTGTATTGCAGAAAGGGCGCGTTGTAACGGGGAAAGAAAAAGGGGGTGGAGCCCCATCTCATCTCGAAAAAGTTGTAGTAAGGAAGGAACGTCCGGCAATTTACATATACGAGAAGAAGAAGAAGAAAAAATGACAGACAAGGTTACGGATGAAACGAAAAAGGAGGTTGAAAAGGTAGTAGAAGAGGTTAGTAATAAGCGAACAACACCAACACCACCGACTAGTGATGAAAAGACAAAAGAAGAGCAAGAACCACCAGCGAAAAAGCGAGGAAGATTTAGTCGACGTGGTGGTGGTGATGATGAGGAAAAGAAAGAAGGTAAAAAACCAGCAGTATCTGAAGTTAGCCGTGGAAAGGAGATTGAAAGCGATAGTGAGGAAGACGAAGACGAGGAGGAATCCGAGGTAAGTTTTGAAATACGCGTCTAGTCAAATGACCATCTAAAAAAAAAAACAAAAAAAAAAAAAACACCCATTTAATAACGAAAAAATTTGTAGGCAGGAGAAGAACCAGAAGAATTAGAAGAAGAGGAAGAAGATGATTTAGCAGAGATTGAACCGTCAAATATTATCCAAAGCGGTCGGAGAACAAGGGGTAAAATAATTGATTTTCACAAGACTGCATTAGAGAATTCAATTACTACTACAAAGGGTGGTGATGAAGATGAGGATGATGATGATGAGGATGACGAAGAGTTTAAAGCCCCTCCATTGGAAGAGTAGAAAAAAAAAAAAAAACAATTAAAAACAAAATATATATATATGTGTGTGTATGTAGTAGTATGATTTGAATGAATAACCAGATCCATAAAAGAAGGAAGGAAGGAAGGAAAAAGAAAAAAGAAAAAAAAAACATTTAAACCACTACAACAATACAAAAGAAGAGAGGCCCATCCTCCCCTCCATTTCTCTCGCCTTCGCGTGTCTCTCTCTCTCTCGCTCTCGCTCTCCGCGCGTGTCTTCTATATATATAAAAAAAAAAAAAAGAGAAAGAAATATATAAAAATTTATAAAAAACATCTTATATATATTAACAGCATTTGCTTGAAGATTTTTTATCATCACCTGGAGCAGGAGTAAAAGAGATTGTTGTACCTTCACCTGGACGTGGACCAGATTCAACACCTTGATCCAACTGCCTTGATGAAACTATACGATAAATTTCAGTAAGGATATTTTGAAAAGCTAATTCAACATTTGATGAATCAAGTGCAGATGTTTCAATAAAGCTTAAATTATTTTCTGATGCAAAATTTTTTGCTTCATCAGTTGGAACAGCACGTAAATGTTTAAGATCAGATTTATTTCCAACCAACATAATAACAATATTAGAATCTGCATGATCCCTTAATTCTTTAAGCCAACGTGTAACATTTTCATAACTTGATGATTGTGAGATATCATAAACTAATAATGCACCAACTGCACCCCTATAATAAGCACTTGTAATTGCTCTATACCGTTCTTGTCCAGCTGTGTCCCAAATTTGTGCCTTTATTGTTTTACCATCAACAACAATCGATCGTGTAGCAAATTCAACTCCAATAGTTGATTTAGATTCAAGATTAAATTCATCTCGTGTAAAGCGCGATAGTAGGTTACTCTTTCCCACCCCTGAGTCTCCGATAAGCACAACTGAGAAAACAAAAAAAAAAAGAAATAACCGTCAGCATCCAACAACCTCTTTTTCATATTTTCCACTGTAAACTTACCTTTAAACAGAAAATCGTATTCGTCCTGTGCCATCTTTTGGTTACGGGTGGATGAGAACTTCTTGTCTGGGTTGATGACCTTTTTTTTGTTTTTGTTCCTTTTTTTCTTTTTTTCTTTCTTCTTCCCAAGAAAAGTTGCAGGGGGGGGAACAAGGGAAGTCTCTTTCTTTTTTCTCTTTGGCGAAGGGGAAAGGAGGGGGTTGAGAGGAACCCAAAACGCCACAGGGGGGCCAACCAAAAACGCCACAACAAACAAACTGAACGCCACACACGGATCTTGGGAATTTTTACAAGACTCAACACCATAAAGAAAGAAAGGAAACAAGGGTTCCAAACCAAAAGAAGGACGATATTTAAAAAGATAAAGAATGGCAGACGCGATCCATATCGACGCGCAAACGTTTCGCAGACGCGTCAAACATTTACAACAATTATTGCAACATCAATCGTCATCTCTTTTTAATAATGCCTCTTGTATCCTTGTTGTGGTTGGCAAAAGTGATGATGAACGGCCATTTCAAAAATCATCTGTACTTCATACTTGGCTGTTGGGTTACGAATTCCCTTCTACTTTATTGCTTATTACTAAGCAAAAAGTCATATTTGTTACTTCAGCATCTAAAGCCAAACATCTTGACCCCCTGGTATCTCCTAATGTTGAAATATTATCAAGAACAAAGGACCAGGATCATAATAAGAAGCTATTTACTCATGTAATTGAGCAAATGGAACCAGTTGTTGGGGTTTTCCCAAAGGATCAATTCAAGGGTTCTTTTATTGATGAGTGGAATCAAGCTCTTGAATCTAACAAGGATTTTAAATATGTTGACGCGTCTTTAGGATTATCTACAGCGTGTGAAATTAAAGATCCTCAAGAGGTCAAAACTACAAGAATAGCTGCAAAGGCAAGTCAAGCATTCTTATCGAATTATTTATCTGAAGAAATTTTTCGTGTTATCGATGATGAATCAAAAGTTGCTCAATCAAAATTATCTGAACAAGTTGAAGAGAAAATTGATGATGATAAATTTATTCAGTCTAAAGTTTTAAAACCATCTCCTGATTTTGATCCTTCTCAACTTGAATGGTGTTATACCCCTATTATACAATCAGGTGGCGATTATGATCTTCGTCCATCTGCAATGTCATCTGATAACCCACTTGATCCTGGTGTCGTTGTATGCTCTTTAGGACTTCGATATAAATCTTATTGTGCAAATATTGGTCGGACATACTTGGTTGATCCAAGTAAAGATCAACAAGATCACTATTCATTACTTGTCAAATTAGAGAAGAATGTATTGGATTCTATACGTGATGGGGTTGTGGCAAAAGATGTTTATGATGGTGCTTTACAATATCTTCACAAGAACAATCCTAAACTTGAATCTCATTTTTTAAAAAATATTGGTTGGGGTATGGGTATTGAATTTAGGGATAGTACAATGGTATTAAATGGTAAATGTTCAAGAATTTTACGTGATGGTATGATTTTATGTATCTATATTGGATTTCAAGATCTTGTTGCAACAAATAACAAGAAAAAGTATTCATTACTACTTGTTGATACTGTCAGAGTCACAAAAGATGGTCCTCCCTTGGTATTCACTGAATCACCTAAAAGTTTAGGAGATGTCTCATACTATTTTGAAGGTGATGAAGAAGAGCAAGAAGATAAGAAGACAAGTGTCAAACAAGAATTCAAAACTAAAAATGGATCTTCATCTTCCAAGAATGCGCGAAATGAGGCTAGCCGCAAGGAACAACAACGTGAAAAAGAAAAAGCTGCAGGTCGAGATACAAGAAATAGGTCAGCAGTTGTTTTAAAGAGTAAATTACGTGGAGAGACAAGATCAACTGATGAAGGAGGAGCAGGAGCTGAAGCAAGACGTAAAGAGAGACAAAAAGAATTACATGCAAAACTTCAACAAGAAGGACTTGCAAGATATGAAGAAGTTACAAATGTTGATGGACAAGAAAAGAAACCAGTATTTAAAAGATTTGAAAGTTATAAACGTGAACAACAATTACCTCAAGGACAAAAATCATTAAGAATATTAGTTGATCCAAAGGCTCAAACTATAATTTTACCAATATCTGGTAGACCAGTACCATTTCATATTAATTCATTAAAGAATGTTAGTAAAAATGAGGAAGGAGATTATGTTTATTTGAGATTAAATTTTAATGCACCTGGACAAGCTGGATCATCAAATAAGGAAGAGATGCCATTTGAAGATCCAAATGCCCAATTTGTTCGATCATTAACATTTCGATCAAGGGATGTTGATAGGATGCATGATATATTTAAATCAATTCAAGAAATGAAGAAGGAATCAATTAAAAGGGAGACAGAAAAGAAACAATTACAAGATGTTGTTGATCAAGGAAAATTAATTGAACAACGTGGTCATAGACCATTAAGGCTTGAAAGTGTATTTGCAAGGCCAGGACCAGATTCAAAAAGGATGCCTGGATATCTTGAAATTCATCAAAATGGAATTCGTTATCAAAGTGTTGGTAAGAATGAGCATAGAATTGATGTTTTATTTAGCAATATAAAACATTTATTTTTTCAACCATGTGATCATGAATTAATTGCATTAATTCATGCAAATTTAAAGAATCCAATAATGATTGGTAAAAGGAAAACAAAAGATGTTCAATTTTATAGGGAAGCATCAGATGCACAATTTGATGAAACAGGTAATAGAAAGAGAAAGTATCGATATGGTGATGAAGATGAATTAGAAGCGGAACAAGAAGAAAAAAGGAGAAGGCAAGCACTTAATAAAGAATTTTCAATATTTGCAGATAAAATTGCCGATGCATCAAATGGACAATTAGATGTTGATGTACCAATACGTGATCTTGGATTTAATGGTGTACCATTTCGTGCAAATGTATTTTGTCAACCAACAACTGATTGTCTTGTACAATTAATTGATCCACCATTTTTAGTAATTACCCTAAGTGAAGTTGAAACTGTTCATTTTGAAAGGATTCAATTTGGGCTTAAAAATTTTGATTTGGTTTTCGTTTTTAAAGATTTTAATAAACCAGTTAATCATATAAATTCAATCCCAATGGATCAACTTGATATTGTTAAAGATTGGCTTAATGAAGTTGAAATTCCATATTCTGAAGGTCCATTAAATTTAAATTGGCCAACAATTATGAAGACACTTCAAGCTGATCCTCATGCATTTTTTGAAAATGGTGGTTGGAGCTTTTTAGATACTGATTCTGATTCTGAAAATGGTTCTGGTGATTCAGATTCTGCTGAATCCGGGTTTCAACCTTCTGATACTGATCCTGAAGATGAAACTGAAGAATCTGAATTCGATCAAGATGATGATGATGATGATGATGAACCAAGTGCTGATGAAAGTGGTGATCAAAGTGGTGGTGATTTCGACGAAGATGATGATGACGAGGATTAAATTGTTTCTTCACTTCTTCTTCTCTCTTTTTTTATCTCTACGCTCTTATATTTTGATATTTGTCTCTCTATGCTTTTATATTTTTGATATTTTCGTTTTCTAGTAAATGGAAAAAAAAAAAAAAAAAATGATTTAAAAGAAAAAACTCCAATTTATGTTGGTTTTATATTTATATATTTAATAATTTTATTGTTCCCCAAAAAAAATAGTTTAAAAAAGAAAGAAAAAGAAGAATAAAACCTGAAAAAAAAAAAAATAATTTCACACACACAACTTTCTTCTCTATACACAAAATAATTAAAAAATTTTATATCTAGGCAGCGTCGGCTCCAGGCACAGGCACAACCACTCGGCTAACTTGATTGCCTGCTCGAACAATCGGCCGATTATAAGAGTCAACAGCAATTGTGGCATCCTTCTTCTCAAGATGAGCTTGTTTCCAAATCTCAACTTCACCACCACCTCGAATAACTGCTACCCGCTTGGTAGATAAAACATTATGCGCTGCATTTGAATGATCGTAAACTCCTCCATTGAAATTAGCTGTTGCATCTTTACCAATACCAGATTCAATTAATGCTTTTCCACCTGGGTGCTCATCAATAAAATCAGTGACGTCATGGACAACTCCTGCAACAACAATAAGAGATCTTTCTTTTGATTTATCCTTGAAATCATCAAAATCCATAACTGGTAGTTGCTCAAGAGGAACACCCCAATCTAATCTTGATCTCCATTGATCAATCTTCTTCTGTTGTTGTTGAACAAGTCCTTGTTGAATAGCATTAGCACTAAACGTCTTTAGATCATAAGCTAGTCCCAAATAGTAACAAGCTTTAATTAAAAGTTTTGTAGGGTCATATTGATACCATTTAATAGCATTTCGATAATCACTTGGGAATTCATGGTGGAAATTATGATATCCCTCACCAAATGTGACAAGTGCTGTCAATACATGATCTCTAGGAGATCTTCGATCATCAAATGGTTGTTCTCCAATATAATGTGCAAGAGAGTTAACACAAAATGTTGCATGATGAATACAGCAAACTCTGAGGATACCACCATAAACAAATCCACCCATCCAATCACCCCAACCGAAACCAGCAATCAATGTTGGAAGAATAAATCCCATAAACATAAGGACAAATACATAATTTCGATGTTGCCATCGAACAACAGGATCAGCATTTAAATCACTAATATCTGTTCGACCTTTAAGTTTAGGATTACTCTTCAATACCATCCAACCCATATGGGCATACATTAAGCCTCTCTTAACATTATATGGATCCTTGTCGGTATCTGTAAATCTATGATGAGTTCGGTGACCATTTGACCACCAGCGAATGGAACCTTCAACAGCTCCACCACCAATAAAGGCCAAAAAGATTCGAAGAGGGAGACGAGCAGAGTAAGCTCGATGAGACCACAGTCTATGGTATCCAGCAGTAATACCGAATCCTGAGAGAGAGTACAGGATAACGGCTAAAATGAAAGTCTTGAGTCGGAGTTGCACAAACGGGGCCATAAGGAACCCGATAGCAGGGACAATGACAATGAGTGTTGTGTTCAACCAGTTGATATGCTCATGCCAGTTGGACAGTGTCATACTGCGCTCCGAGATATGGCCTTGGTTCGTCTTCTTTGAACTTTGACTAGCACTACCAACATTGTTGTTGTTTGTTGCGCTGGTGCTGCTACTAGCTCCTGCTCTCCTATTATGGAGAGTTGAACTTGAAGGCGAAGACTCCATACTTTGTGCTTAGTATGAAAGTAAAGGGAAAGTGGTTTTGAGGAACTGTGGAGTGGCGAGGGAAAGACCAAGGGAATCGGTCGACTTAAGTAGGGATTTTCTTGTCAGGTCAGCCACAAAAAGAAAAAAAAAAAGCCAAAACTGTAATTTATCCCCAATATCAGATCCTTCTTTCGGTGTTCTTGTTGTGGTTTCATAGCTTTTACCATCGCATTCCCCAACTCGGCCTTACCTAAAAGGGAATTTGTTGGGAAATTGGGGACCATTGACCCGCAAATAGACTCAGCCGCAAATGTGGTTGCTATTAGGCTTTGTAGTTAAAATGATTCGATCTGACCCGCAAAAACTCACGTTTCCCCTGAGTTACCCGAAGGTATGATTATGATTCCCAATGTTGTTGGATTATATTTTGACACTCTCCTCAATGCACCAACAACGTCACTCAGATCTCATCTGGTGGCGCTTCTATTATTATCCCCACAACTTACTGCTTATGCCTGCAGTCTAATTGACGCAAAGTCTATTGTCAAAACATCATCAAGCGGCATATTCACAACTACTATGTCTTCAAGTCACTACATCTCTACAAGGTCGAGATTCTGCTCCTGTCAGGATTACTCCCTTACCGCCTCAAGTAATAACACCAGCACAGGCGTTGTTGGTCTCTGTAGTCATTTGGTCGCAGCCTTTCTGGCAGAAATGTACGATCTTCAATTGGATTTGTTTGATGGTGATGTATTGGAGCTCGTTACTGCTCGGGCATGCTAGATACAAAGTAAAAAAAAAAATAATAATGTAGATCGGATTTAAAGTTATCTGATTATCGGTTGGGAGATTGATACAAATTTTTTTATTCTTTTTGTTTTTTTTTTTCCCTTGATTTGCAACTCCTTCAACCGATGCCATAACAACTATTACTAATGGTAGATTCGGATAGGCCACCAGGGATGTTCAAACTTCCTTATTTATTTGGTGATCCTCCGTTTCCTCGACGTTCTAATCCAAAGGAACATACTGTGGTGGATGACCTTGTCGATGAGTCTCCTTCGCCGTCAACAACAGCTTCTACACAACTTCCGAAAACTTCGTGGGCTGCAATCCTTGGCCCAAATGGCTCTGCTAAGTCATCTGCAGTGAATCCGTTCGCCATTCAATCCCCGGAAGCAATTGCTAAACGGAGAGCCGAGAAGCTTGCTCAGCTTACCAGTGTTTATAAACCCGCCTCTTTGAATGTTGCCACGGCATTTGATATAGTACCTCGGGGGCTCTACAATACAGGAAACATCTGTTTTATGAACTCGATCCTTCAAGTCCTTATATTCTGTGTTCCCTTCAACCAATTACTCTCCTCAGTTGATCGCATCGTTACGCCAATGCTAAATTCCCCGACTCCTCTTTTAGATGCCATGATTCAACTCTTGAGGGAGTCTCGCATCCCAATACAAAATGATAATCCTGACCAACAGCAACAGTTTGGTCCCCCATTTACTCCCACCTTTTTCTATTCAGCCATGCGGAAATGCAAATTATTTGAGAATATGCAGGGTGGCCATCAGGAGGATGCTGAAGAGTTTCTAGGCTTCTTACTAGAGGGACTCCATCAGGAGTTTTTGCATTCTGTTGGGGACTCAACAAGCAATCAGGAAGCCAACGATAATAATAATAATAATAATAATAATAATAATGGTAGCAACGATGACTGGATCGAAGTTGGCAAGGGGTCCAAACCTACTGTCACGCGATCAACCCCATCAGCCTCCTCCCCTATCTCAAGAATCTTCGGCGGTCAATTCCGATCTGTCCTGTCTGTCCGCCACAAGAAACCTTCTGTTACTTTGGACCCATTTCAACACGTACAATTGGATATCTCACACCCCGATATACACTCTGTCCACGAAGCTTTAGTGCATTTAGCAAAACCAGAGAATATTCCATGGCGGGATCCATTAAGTGGGAATGAAGTTCAAGCCACCAAGGAGACATTTATAGAGAATCTACCAAATGTTCTTGTTTTACACATCAAGCGATTCGAGTTTACCGCTATAGATGAGAATAGCATTGCAAACTCTTCATTTGGTATCCAAAAAATAACAAAGCGGATATCTTTTGACAATAAGCTTGTGATACCGCAGGAGGCACTCTCTCCCACTTTGGCAAAGCAGTTACTCCAACAATCACCAGCTTATCGACTATGTGGTGTCGTATACCATCACGGCTATTCAGTGGAAGGAGGCCATTATACAGTAGATGTTTTGAACCACAAGAATAACCAGTGGATTAATATCGACGACATTAGTCTCAAAGCGAGTGAGATCTTTCATCACAGCTTAAAACCTAATGGCCATGTAAATGGGAAACCGCATAATAATATCAACGGATACGAATCTGATGATTCAGATCGCACTGCTTATCTCCTCTTTTATCAGCGGATATGAGCCCCTTTACTACATAGATTAGACATGTGACATGATTTGCAGGGTTAGGTTTGTATTTTGTCTTGTAATTTAGAGAAGAAGAAAAAAAGTTTTTGTTATCTACAATATGGACTATACTAAGTCGTGGAGGTTTAGCTCTAAAAATGATGTCGCGTTGCGCCTCGGGAAATGCCTCTTTTCTCCCATCTCCCATTTAAAGTAGCAGCAGCACTATTACCGAAGATCTTGGAAGCCTTGAAAGAATAATCTGAGCCTGCGCTCACCTTTACAGACATAATCCATTGTTTTTTCCGTGACTGTTATATTGCTCATCCTTTTGAGGTATTCTTTGTAGCTGTCTTGAATCCTTCTCGCTCGCTGGGAGACTAGTATAAGGACGGATGATCTAGCGACAGATTCAATATATCAAAGGTAAGCAAGCTTTCGCGCATCCTGCTCTTCGGTCTGGTTAAAAGGCTAATAAGTTACGCAGATTTAAAGAAATGACCGAGACATTTCAGGATCCATCCCATAGCACTGATAGTTTCAAAAGCTTTGGCTCTTCATCGCCAACTCACGACATTATCCGCAATATTAGTATACCCACCGAAAACGAAAAGCCAGAAGAATTAAAGGTAAATACAGAGTTTAAGGATCCGGGCCATTCACCAGATCCTCAGAGTGTAGGCAAATCGACCTTACCTGAAAAGGCTCCCATATCAACAACCCCTGCGGATGACACCGACGACAAACTCAAAGACAATCAACTGCAGCCACCCCCACAGCCAACGCTCGATTGGATAAGTGCCAATGTCTACTTGTGTCTTGTTGCCGCCGTTCCAGTCTTCTGGTTTGTATTTTCAAGATATCTAGCGTGTGTGCTTTTGGGATCTATTGCAGGAATAAGACTATTTGAACTAGTTACCTGCGAATATCAGGCCCAAACACTTACAGAATTTATCCAACTTTTACTGTCGAATCATGATCATGTACTGCTTCATCAACGCTCTACTGACCGTGGAGACTATCGTGACGCTAATAATGATGGAGTTTTGAATGACTTTAAGCGCCAAAACATTTCAGCAACTGCCAATCGAATGTCACAGAGTTATTCTTTGCGGCCTGCCCTTTTAGAACAGCTTGATCGACTTTCGACCGAAACTATAGGCTACTACATTATTCCCTGGTATGATCCAATGTTCACTGTACCAATTGGTAGCCGTAACGATCCAGATGCGATAGGTAAGCGACATCTTTCGCATCATGAATCTTTCCCCCAACAATGTCGTGCGTCGATGGACGATGTCTATCTCAATATGATTAGTCACATCCAAGCTAAGGGATCTGCAGATTTCTCCCTAGACTTTTTAATTTCCTTCTCTCAAACTCTCACTAAGTTCCTTGATGATATTCGACTAGGTGCTCAAGGCTGTGTACCCTCCTTCATGGCTATGGCCAGGGATAAAGAAAAATATGGTGCATTTGTTGAACCTTCATTATCCAATACATCCGAAACTCTTGCAAGTTCAACGGGGACTTCTGCAGAAAGTGCAAGCCAACCCCAAGATACACAGGCAGGCTCTACAATAAGTAACGGAGATAATTCACAGGAAGCTGACTATAAGGTTCCAGGACCAAATAACAACAGTAATAATAACAATAATAATAATAATAATAATCAACAGCAACAGCAACATCATCAACAACAGGACAATAGCAGTGGTAGCGACGGTGTCCTAAAAGCAATGCGGGCTTACCTCGATTCGCATCCTCATTGCCAGCTTGCACGAATGGCCAATCCTGCAAGCCAGGAGAACCGAATTAGGTCAGCGGCTGATCAGTTTGTTTCCAAATTCGTACCTCGGAGTCATTTAGAATCCCCTCTTTTAAGGACGTTCCTCCAGGAAGTGATTGCTTATCAAGTCGTTGTTCCAACGATTGAGAAGCTCTCAGATCCTAGATACATAAATGCCACAATCATTAGTGTCCTTCAGGATCGGCCTCCAACTGCCACAGATGGTGAAGCTCCTGGAGAAGATGATCTTTCCAGACGAATCTCTGGGGAATTGGCTAGCCAGAATATCTCACTTGATGCTCCTATGACTGCTGAAAAGCCAGCAGATGGTACGAAAAATGTCAAACAAAATCCTTTTACCCCACCTTCCTCGGAAGGCAGAGTCTCAACCGATGCATCATTATCCCCGGTATTAAGCCGTAATCCTAGTAATCCACGCCCAAATGGAGACGGCAAGCCCAAGGTGAGTTTACTTGATGCAGAGGTAACGGTTTCTGCCCTGGGTCCACCAGTTGGAAAATTGGCTGTTGGCCGCAAAGAACCACGGAGTACTGCTCACATTGGCCAAAACTATGAATTTATTATTACTATTGAACCTCGGGGTCATGGTGGGTGGATGACAATGAGATCAGTCAAAGATGTACGAGTATTACATGAAAAACTAGTTAAACTCGCCAGACTAGCTGGCGTATTTGATTTTCCTCAGGATATCGAGCCACGTAAAGGTATCTCTGGTGAAGGCTATGGAAGTCAACTAGAAAAATACCTTAACAGTGCAGTGAAACATCCTGAACTCGCATCTACAGATGCCTTATGGCGATTCTGCGAAAAGAGAGATATGGACGCTCCTTCGCCTCCCGCTTCAGGAGTTGGTCACCATAATCATACCCAATCTGGTAGTAGAGGTGATGGAAATCTATCTGGCGATTACAAGCAGAATTCCAAACGATTCTCAAAGTCATCACTACAGCTTGAAAGCCAAGAGACTCTAAATATCATGTCTGAAAAGTTGAATAATGTCTTCAACAAGAGTATCATTACCAACCTCAAGGGAGGGCTCAAATTAGCCAATAATCAACAACCACAACAACAACAACAGCCACAGCCGCAGCAAAGTCCAGCAAAAAGCATAGCTTCAGTATCAAATGGAATAGCCGATAAAATTTTACCGTCTGAAAAGAGTTCTGACAGTTTATCGACTATGGCCAGTAAAGGCCATGCACAGTCTGCCAGTAGTACGAAGGCATTGTCAATAAAGGAGAGGGAGGGAAAAGATGGGTCCCAGACCCCACCTAGGCTGTCTTTGGAGCAGAGGGAACGATTCCACCTACCGCCGCCACCATCCGAGATTGATGAGATAATGATCAAAGAATCGTTGGCTAACGGAGAGACCCAACCAGGATTGGCTGCGGGCGTCTCAAGGTCCAATAGTATAGCTAACGGCACATCAGAGTCGGCGACAACGACTTCAAACTACCCATCGATCTTTACTATGGATGAAACGGTTACAATAATCAATCATTTCTTTTCCGTATTTGATCGGCTCTACGCTTTGTCACAGGCATCATCAATTCGGAGATCCTTTTTAGGAGTAGTCAAGACACTGTTTGTCAAAGGCACAGGCAATAATAGCTATCTGGCGAGTTTTTCAAAGACTCTGAACGTTGAAGTAGGTGATAAGCTGGCTAATCAAGACCACATTGCTATGCACCTCAAGTATCTGATAGATGCAATGTTTCCTGCAACTAGCCATGACCCAGATAACGTGCCACAACCTACCATTTCAGCAGCTGCAGAACTCGATAAAGCAAGGACCTTATTTGTAACAAGAGCAGTTCCTGAGCTTTTTACTCGTATTATTGGGGGACCTGCTAGTCAAGAAGCATTGGGAATTCTATTTGACGTTCTTCAAGATCGTACCCTAGCACGAGGGCTGGTGACAGGCCTTGTCCTTGATTTATTATGGACTACGTGTCATTAAGGAAATCATTGGCTTGGTTTTTGTTTTTGTTTTTCTATTTTTTTCTTGTTCAAGGTTTTTTGGTGGTTAATAGTATCTGTAAGCAGGAGTGATGTGGGGCGTTTAAGAGATTTGTCTTTCTCAAAAGAATAAAAAATATAAGGAAAAAAAAACCCGAGCTACGTAGTTTCAGATCATATGTGAATTTTAGCTAGCTTCACCTCGGAGTTAACTCTTTTTTTTTTCCTTTGTATTTGTGCGAGCTTGTCTAAACGCTACAGCCGCAGGGATTTTTGCTCCATCTCTGGGACGATTTTCGTAGCCTCCCGCCTTACCAAGATATCAGCGAAATATTTGCGATACACAAAGGCAATACGAAGACGTGCACATTGCCTAGTCACACTTTGATAATGATAAGATAGTTTGTCATTTATTTAAGAGCAGGTTCTGGCAGATGCGACATCTGAACGACTATTCTCCCTCTTTAGCGGAAGGATCAGTAAAGACAGTCTTCGTGCCCTCTGCTCATCACAACAGACAGTCATCACCTACCATTACCGGCCAGTTAGCTAGTGAGAATAGGAGTTCCAATATCCCATTATCAACGGCAACTCAGCCACCTACAGTGACAGACGAAAGGGCTAAAAGCGTCATCACCGATTCGACCTCGTCCAGTGGTCAGATCAAATCACCCAGTATATGGTCCACGAGCCCCAATATTACCAGTAATAGTTCAAATAACCCCCCAAAGCCTGGGGGGGCTTTCGGATTCAGGCGTTGGTTCAAACCGTCTGATAGCAATAAAGCTAATTCATCCTCCATTCAAGGTAGTAATAATATAACAGCAAACAACGGCCCTGGTACTAATAACGGTTCCCGCCATGCTTCTAATGCGAACCTCAACGGCAGTGCCAGCAACAACGACAATAATAATCACCCTCTTAATGTCGATTCTGATTCATTAAACCAACAAGGAGACTCTAACAACGCTCCGGCATCAAGGTCTTGCCTATCGTCCGCTACCACTAACTGGATCCACAAGGTGCAAGAAAATGCAAGATCCTTTTGGTCACCAGAGAATGAGACTCGACGACTGTACCTGACATTCAAGTTGATGCCATACATATTGGCTGGCATTATTTGTTACTGCGTTTGGATTTACGCCTATGTATTCTGTATAGCATTCCTAATTCGTGATAATGTTCAGAGACGGAATGGAATTGCCTTTATTACTCTTTGGCTATTTGGTGTTTTCATAATTACAGTCTGCTGGTTGAGAATGTCAATTGAAGGTCCTGGTCTCATGCGGCGACGAGGAACGGACATTGATCCCGAGTCTATACCAAGAGGCATGTTCCCTTTCCCACAAAATGCTGTTTCTGTACCCCCTACTCTACCAGATGTATTTGTATGTGAAAGTGATGGTTATGGTCGTTGGTGTTCAGTCTGTGGTACTGTCAAGCCCGATCGAACTCATCACTCATCAGAGATTGGTAAATGTGTTACCAAGATGGACCATTTCTGTCCTTGGGTTGGCAAAGTAATTGGTTTTGCAAACTACAAGTATTTTTGTCAATTTATTCTATGGGTGGCCATTGTCTCAATCTTTGGCGTTGTAACAATGGCCATCTACATACACCCCTATCAAGTCAGGCACAATGGTCATGTACGAAGTCATTTTATTGCATTTTTTGTACTGGTCGGTATGTGGGTTATCATTATGATTCCCTTTAATCTACGGACCTTCTATTTCGTTCTCACAAATCAAACCACTATCGAGCGGCTCCAAAGATACCGTGTACATCAACTTAATATTCTAATGCCTAAAGAAGGGTTCCGGATAGTTGTTCAGGCACCTATAGGGTCTAATCTTTGGGACATTGGATTGTGGAAGAATTGGAAATCAGTCATGTCTGCCAATCCCATCAACTGGTTATTACCTTTATACGCCGACACTAAGCGGTATCATGGCGGAATTGTCTTTCCTTTTAATCCTCGACTCATTGATCAACTAAAAGAGGAATTTAAACGACAGAAGAATGGCCGCGTCATCAGGGGTTATCAATCCCATATTGAGACTATCCCTGACGGTTTACAGGTGTCTCCCCCACCCCCAGCACCGCCTCCTTTTCTAGGCTGATCTCCCCACTCATTGGCATTACGCATACATTTTTAACTACCTTTTTGAAAGGCGTTTTGTTCTTTCTCATTGATTCATTGTTCCATTTTGAGCCTTTTTTATTTTTCTTTTATTTTTATTCCATCTTATTGCTGATTGTGGTTCCCTTAGCAACACGTCATCGTGATCGCTACGTCTTATCCCATCCTCGTCCCGCCTCGGTGTAGAACTCTTTCTAGCAACAATAGAATATACAGTAGAAAGATACTCGACAAACTGCAGTATTTTGCTCCGCGGAGGACTGGCTTGATTTTTGCTCAATACTAAAGTAGGACGGCAAATTTTGGAGAGTCACTATGAATGCCATTAAGCTTCAGGTAGGTACTGCCAGCCTTCTTCCCTACGTATAGGTGGATATTGATTACTAACGTCTGATTAGAAAAAATATCCGGTCTTGTCTCAGGAGGATATCTTTCAGCTCATCAATGACTTTCGAAAAATTGATGTCGACGACAAGGGTTATGCAGACAAGCAAACGGTAACTACAGCTCTGCAGAACCATGGAGCTGGTCCATCATACGATGTCATAAGAGAAACCTTAAAGGAATGTGGAGTTGATGCTAGTGGACGTGTCGAGCTAGATGATTATGTCGAGCTTGTTGTCAGACTCAAAGAGGGAGGAACAAAGAAACTGGAAACTAAAAAGTCAAAAACTATTGTGTCTGGATCTTCTTCCGGTGTTACTCATTCCATCAACGATGAAGAACTCAAGGTATTTATTGGACATATAAATACATCTCTTAATGGAGATCCGGAAGTTGGATCTCGGTTGCCTCTACCAACTGATACTTTCCAAGTCTTTGATGAATGCCGTGATGGTCTTATTTTGTCTAAACTAATCAATGATTCCGTCCCCGACACTATTGATGAGCGAGTTCTCAATAAGCCAAAGAAGGGAAAAGCAATGAATAACTTTACAATGAGCGAAAATGCCAATATTGTAATCAATTCTGCCAAAGCCATCGGCTGTGTGGTAGTTAATGTTCATGCTGAAGATATTATTGATGGCAAAGAGCATTTAATTTTAGGGCTCATTTGGCAAATCATTCGGAGAGGATTGCTCGGCAAAATTGATATCAAGCTCCATCCTGAACTTTATAGGCTCTTGGAGGAGGATGAGACACTTGAACAGTTCCTCCGTCTTCCACCGGAGCAAGTTTTGCTCCGATGGTTCAATTATCATCTTAAGGCTGCTAATTGGCCTCGTCGGGTTACGAATTTTGGCAAGGATGTTGCCGATGGCGAGAATTATACTGTTCTCCTTAATCAAATTAAACCAGCAGAGTGCTCACGAGCTCCACTTCAAACAAGCGATTTGCTTCAACGAGCAGAACAAATTTTGGAAGGTGCAGATAGGATTGGGTGCCGCAAGTATCTCACTCCGACCGCTATGGTGGCTGGTAATACCAAACTCAACTTAGCCTTTACTGCCAATCTATTCAACACTTGGCCTAGTTTGGAACCAGTCGAAGAGACTGAAAGACCTGAGATTGAGGATTTCGATGCCGAAGGTGAACGTGAGGCTCGTGTGTTTACCCTTTGGCTTAATAGTTTGGATGTCGACCCACCTGTTGTCAACCTATTTGAGGACCTCAAAGACGGTGTTATCTTACTCCAAGCTTTTGATAAAGTAATTCCCGGTTCTGTCAACTGGAAACGAGTAAACAAGCGCCCTTCTTCAGGTGCGGAACTGATGCGGTTCAAAGCAGTGGAAAATACAAATTATGTTGTGGATTTGGGTAAAGCCAATAAGTTCTCATTAGTGGGTATCCAAGGAGCTGATATCACTGATGGAAATAAAACCTTGACACTTGGATTAACGTGGCAGTTGATGCGCCGCAATATCATTGAGACGCTCAAATCTCTATCCAAGGGAGGAAAGGAACCATCGGACAGCGACATGCTTAAGTGGGCTCAATCCATGGTACAAAAGGGAGGCAAGAGTTCTACAGTTCGCAGTTTCAGAGACTCCTCCCTTGCAACAGGTGTATTTTTGTTGGATGTCATTAATGGTCTCAAACCTGGCTACGTTGATTACAACCTCGTTACGCCTGGACGAACCGATGATGAAAAGTATTTGAATGCCAAATTAGCCATCTCAATTGCCCGAAAGTTGGGCGCCCTGATATGGCTTGTACCTGAAGATATTGTCGAAGTACGCAGCAGACTTATTCTCACTTTCATTGGCAGTCTTATGCATCTACACTATGCCGAAGGCGGTAATTAGAAAGAAAAAGATAAAAGTAATTTTGCCATCTATTATTGCCAGATTTTACTGTATTATTGTTGCTTTCCTTCTTCTCTATGTATTCAATTTTTCGATAGATCGATATTACATGACGTCTTGTGCGGCGCATATTTCTCCCACCACAGCTGCCAAAAGCGGGAGAACTTGATTGAGAAGTTGGTGAAATCAAAGCCAAAAAGCAAGGAAAGAGATAAAGCCAGAGCAGGGTTTTTATCGTGTACAGTACAATGGCAACCGGAATTAGGATCGCTATAGATGTAGGCTTTTATACTGTGGTTTGTTGTTTGTTTGTATTTGTAATACATTGTTCTAACGCTTAACTTAGCGTGGTGGTACTTTCACAGACTGTATAGGAGCATGTCCGGGGAAAGATAATGTAGTAATCAAGCTCTTGTCCGAAGATCCTGCAAACTACAAAGATGCACCCCATGAAGCGATTCGAAGGGTTTTGGAGTGCTATACTGGGTCTCAGATCCCACGGAATAGTAAACTCGATACCTCGCAGATTGAATCTATCCGAATGGGAACCACAGTCGCTACCAATGCTCTACTTCAAAGAAAAGGGGAACGTACTGCATTTATCACGACAAAGGGATTTAAAGACCTACTTGTTATAGGTAACCAGGCAAGGCCTGATATCTTTGCTCTTGATATTCAACGGCCTGAAGTTCTGTATGAACAAGTTCTTGAGATTGATGAGAGAGTCACGCTTGAAGATTACGTTGAACACCCACTCAAATTAAAGACAGATGCAGAAAAAGTTAAGGCTGATCCTAATCTTACTATTGGACTTTCCGGAGAGGTAGTCCGTATTTTAAAGGCACCGGATTTGGAGCAGGTCGAGAAGGATCTCAAACAATTATACCAAGATGGATTTCGCAGTCTAGCAGTCTGCCTTGTACTGTCCTATACCTTCCATGATCATGAGAAGGCTATTGGTAAGATTGCTGACCGGATTGGATTCACCAATGTCTCGCTTTCTTCTCAATTGATGCCCATGATCAAGGCCGTACCACGAGCAACCTCATCAACTGCAGATGCTTACCTCACCCCGGAAATCAAGAGGTATTTGAATGGATTTCAAGAAGGATTTGAAGGTACTCTGGGTGCCTCGCGCTCTTCTAAACAGAGTGACATCACCAGATGCGAGTTTATGCAAAGTGATGGAGGTCTCGTTGATATCAAGCGTTTCTCTGGTCTAAAAGCAATTCTATCCGGTCCAGCGGGGGGAGTTGTTGGATATGCATTGACATCGTATGATCCAGAGACAAAGATTCCTGTTATTGGATTCGATATGGGCGGTACATCAACAGATGTCTCCCGGTATGGTGGCCACTTGGAACATGTATTTGAAACCACTACTGCTGGTATTACCATTCAATCTCCTCAATTAGATATTAGTACCGTGGCAGCTGGCGGTGGATCCAAGCTTTTTTGGAGAAATGGGCTTTTTGTAGTAGGCCCAGAAAGTGCTGGGGCCCATCCGGGGCCCGCATGTTACCGTAAGGGAGGACCTCTCTGCATTACAGATGCGAACCTTGTCCTGGGTAGGCTCCTTCCTGATTTCTTCCCCAAAATATTTGGTCCAAATGAGAATGAGGGGCTAGATATTGATGCTAGCAAACGACTTTTTGCTGAGCTAGCGTCTATAATAGAAGCTGACGGGGGCCCCAAGTTATCGATTCATGAAGTTGCTTATGGATTTATTCGTGTAGCTAACGAGACAATGACGAGACCAATTCGATCTCTAACTGAAGCTAAAGGTTACGATGTTCAACACCATCGCCTTGCGCCCTTTGGTGGTGCAGGTGGGCAACATGCAGTAGCTATAGCAAGAAACTTGGGAATTAAGCAAGTACTAATCCATAAATACTCCTCAGTACTAAGTGCTTACGGCATGGCTCTTGCAGATGTTGTCAATGAGCAGCAAGAGCCCTTTTCTGGCACCTTGACTGATGCATCCTTGAAAGAAATCAACAAGCGATTTGAAATTCTCGAAGATAAAGCTTGTCAAGCACTTGCAGACCAAGGATTTTCCAGGGAGTCCACTCACTATCAACATTTCATTAATATGCGGTATCAAGGAACCGAGTCTGGAATGATGGTCGCGCGCCCAGAAGGAGTTGCCGCAAGCTCGTATTCGAGCAATGATTTTAAAAGCCAGTTCCAAAATGAATACCAGAAGGAATTTGGGTTCATACTTCGAGACCGTGATATACTCGTGGATGACATACGAGTACGTGGTACGGGAAATATAAATAAAATTACTGAAAAATCAGTAGACAAGCAGCTTAAAGAAATTAAAGAATGGAAAGAGATTCCATTATCATCAATGCATTCGCGAGAAGCAGTCTATTTTGAGGATGGATGGGAAGATGCTCCTGTCTTTAAGTTGGATGCACTTCCTGTACCATCAAAGGTCCGAGGTCCTGTAATGTTGGCTGATGGAACTCAGACAATTGTTCTTCCCCCTTTCAGCAGCGCAAAAATCCTTCATACTCATGTTGTAATAAAGACTGAAGATGACGGTGCATCAGAAAGGACAGATCGATCTGTAAATAGTGCAGCTGACCATGTCGATTTTGAGGATCCTATTCTTTTATCAATATTTGGTCACAGATTCATGGCGATTGCGGAACAGATGGGTCATGCACTCCAAAAGACGTCAGTCTCAACGAATGTCAAGGAACGATTAGACTTTTCTTGCGCTCTCTTTGATTCAAAGGGTGGATTAGTAGCCAATGCTCCTCATTTACCTGTCCATCTTGGGTCCATGTCAACAGCAGTGCGCAAGCAAGCTCAAATCTGGGATGGGAAACTTAAACCTGGAGATGTGCTTGTTTCGAACCATCCTCAGTTTGGTGGCACTCATCTTCCCGATATCACTGTTATTACTCCTGCTTTCCATAATGGAGAGATTATTTTTTATGTAGCTGCTCGAGCTCATCATGCGGATATTGGTAGCATAACTGCGGGGTCAATGCCTCCCTTCTCTCGTCGCCTCTTTCAGGAAGGTGCAATGATCAAATCGGAAAAGCTGGTGAGTGAGGGTCACTTTAATGAAGCTCGCATGAAAGAGCTCCTTCTGGATGAGCCAGCAAAGTATCCTGGATGCTCAGGGACAAGATGTTTGCGCGACAACATTAGCGATCTGAAAGCACAGATTGCAGCTAACCACAGAGGAATCAATTTGATTAAAAATTTAATTGACGACTACGGACAAGTGGTTGTTGATGGGTATATGTTGGGAATTCAAAAGAATGCAGAGTTATCTGTTCGTAATCTTCTCAAGAAGGTGGGCAAGTCGCTCAAGGTTCCAGAGCTCGATGCTGTGGATTTTATGGACGATGGATCAGTGATCAAGCTGTCAATCTCTCTTAATATTGAGGAAGGATCAGCAATATTTGATTTTACCGGGACAAGCCCAGAAGTTTACGGTAATACAAATGCTCCAGAAGCTGTCACATATTCTGCGATATTGTACTGTTTACGATGCATGATTTCTGAATCGATCCCGCTTAATCAGGGATGTCTTACTCCAATCAAGATAATCATTCCCAAGGGATCATTACTGAGTCCGGGCGAAGGAGCAGCTGTTGTGGGTGGGAATGTCCTCACAAGTCAGCGGGTAACGGATGTAATATTCTTAGCATTCGAATCGTGCGCTGCATCTCAAGGAGATTGCAACAACTTGACGTTTGGTATGGGAGGGCAGGATGGGGAGAGTGAGCAAAAGTCCAAGCATGTCGCTGGATGGGGTTACTACGAGACAATTGCTGGTGGTAGTGGAGCTGGTCCTGGATATAATGGAACTTCTGGTGTACATACGCACATGACAAATACAAGAATAACAGACCCGGAGATTTTCGAGCGGAGGTATCCAGTTCTACTAAGACAGTTTAGTCTACGACCAGGATCAGGAGGTGACGGTGAATTTAAAGGTGGAGATGGAGTGATTCGAGATATCGAATTTCGTGAACCCGTGGAATGTTCAATTTTGAGTGAGCGACGGGTTCATCATCCT
This sequence comes from Trigonopsis californica, assembly GCA_030574475.1. Classification (NCBI taxonomy): domain Eukaryota; kingdom Fungi; phylum Ascomycota; class Trigonopsidomycetes; order Trigonopsidales; family Trigonopsidaceae; genus Trigonopsis; species Trigonopsis californica. The sequence continues at coordinate 67,870 of JAJMFC010000047.1, forward strand.
TATGGATTGAAAGGAGGCCAACCTGCAAAATGCGGACTTAACGAATGGGTCCATAAAGATGGTTATCGGGTTAATTTGACTGGTAAAAATACGGTACCTATGGCTGCTGGAGATAGGATCATTATCCAGACCCCCGGCGGAGGTGGGTGGGGGATGCCATCCGACAATAGAATAGCAAGCTAGTCGAAGAATTCTTCTACATTATATAAAAATACTCTTTTTTGGCCCTTTTGTGTGTATTTTTGGGTTGTTTTCCTTTTTGACGGTGCCGCGTGTAGATAGAGTTCGACAGCCGTGCCTGTTTTGGTGGGAGTACACCATAAAGTAAAACGTCTTACGTAACACATGCTCAAGTTAAGCCTTGAATAAAAAAAAAGAGTCATCTGCCCAAGTAAAGAGTATTGATACAGGACGGAGAATTTGATCATATTCTAAATTTTGTGTTGTCGTTGGTTTTCTCGGTGACGGTAACCCCGAAGATGTCGGTTCGAATTGAAGGTGAGGAGAGGGTTCTATTTTAATATATATCAAAACAAACGAATTTTCTAATAATTAAAAAATATATATAGTGGAAGGAAACTCTGGACAAAAATTTTCAAGTCTTGACTCGATAAAGGGGAAAGTTATATTAAATTTGAAATCAGCGACTGCGATTAATACAATTGAAGTAAAGCTTGAAGGTGTAAGCCACGCTGAGCTTGTTGTCCCTGCGCGTTCAAAATATGGGCCATCGCATAGAAGAAGGGAACGGGAGAAGACTGTCAAGGTTGAAGAAACTCATAAATTCTTATATATAAGGCAAACGGTGTTCCCGCCAGAGGATATAAGAGATTTTCAGGATGTCAAGGGGAGTAAAAAAGATGGATTTACTATACCAAAGGGAGAGTACGTGTACGATTTTACTATACAGTTTCCAGCAAACTGCCATTGTACACCTTCAATGAGTATTTTTAAGAATACGGGGAATGTTGCACCTCATACATTTGGTCCGCTTCCGCCAACTGCAGTTGATGTGGGTAAAAAGGGATCTATCAAGTACTTTGTCAAAGTCACTGTAAATAGATCATCTTTTTACAAACTCAATTTCAGGTCATTTTACCCCTTGTCCTTTATACCTCCTGATCCTCCAGAGATTGAGCAGTCAACTGGTAAAGAAGTTTTTGCTCGGCGCGAAGTACGGGAGATTGCTGATTTTTCTCCTGCAAAACGTAATGGTAAAGGTCAGGGATTACTTTCAATGCTTGTAGGTGGACGTGGAACTGAACGACAATCATGTGGTGGATCAGGTTTACCTGTTTTACTTGAAGTTCGCTTAGCATATCCACCAGTGATTGCGCCTATGCGCAAATTGCCATTAAAGATGATAGTATCTGTCCCTGACGACGGTGTTCACGATAATCTTGTTGTACGGAATATTTCCTTTACAATTGTTTCTCTTACTACACTTGTGGCTGAGGGTCAGACGGAGACAATTTTAGGCAGTCTTCGGATTTTCGATTTGGAGGGATTGTCTCTTGTTTTACGAAAGGAAGACCCTCGTTTAAATGCTCGACCAAGTCCAAATGTATTTCAATGTCTTGACTATGATATACCAAACGATTTATGGCAGTCGGCTATGTTGTCTGAGAATGTAATCCCTCCAACATTCTCCGTGTGCAATATCACGAGGAAGTATCAGTTAAAGATTGCAGTAGGTATCTCACAGCTTCCATCAAATGGTGGTGCTCTCAAGAATCCAGTCCCTACAGAGATCACACTTGATATTGGTGTTTTATCAGGTGTAAAGGGTCTCAATAATAACGGGCATATACCCTATAGTATCCATGGACAGTCAACAGGGTTTGTGGAGAATGGCGTATCTATGAGTACGCCGAGCGGGTCTGGCGAAGACCAACAAGTCGATGGTTCCCTCCCCACATATAGAGAAGCATTGGATGACCAAGTAGCATCATCATCTTCGAAACCTGACACCAGCAGTAATGGAAATAATCATACAACAAACAATCGACCCCCTCCTCCACCCCCTCCTATGCCACGACAAGACACTAGCAGTACTAGATTTAGCGATAAACCAAGAAGTTTTGCTGAAGACAGTCAAACTCGCTATCCTAAAGTTGAATAAAAAAAAAAAAAAAAAATCATGAATTTACATTTATATGAATGAAGTTGACTTTTTGTTATTCTAATAAAGGCTTGTACTAACAATTCTAATGATCTGTATACAGGAGTAACTGAGATTTTTTTTTTCTTTATACATACATATATATTATTATAAATATTTTCTTTTTTTTTTTTTTCTTGTTACGTAATTCGATGACATTGTATTAACCCAGGGTGAAACGCAGTGTTATGCGGCCAAAAGGTATGAAGGGCTGGAAACCATTAGCTGCTAAGCTAACTAAGTAACAATAGAATGGCTCCAAAGAAGAAGATTGCTCGGAGGAGTAAAGGGGATGTTGTGGAAGAGGGCAAGAATGAGTCGGATACGCCGACTCCGACACCATCTCCATCACCGAAGCACAGTCCTGCAGCTACAGAGGCAAGGAATGATAACAATAATAATGATGATACCCAAGATGCAACAACATCGATATCTTTAACGTGGTGTAAATCAGCATCAGCATCAGATAATGTTGGCACTGTCAAGTTATCTGATTTGATTGGATCTCAAGATCTAGCAGAGATGTGGCAGATTAATTTCATGATTAATATCCCATTTGTTTGGTCTCATCTTGATCCTAAAGTACGAGATGGTAAGAAGGATTTTCATGCATGGTTCATTCATGGACTTCGGGCAGAATCAGTTGAAGAAAATCTTATGCAGCTTGGATGTCAAGATTTACCAGATAAAGATATATCAAAGATTGATATTGTAAAGCCATGTGTACCATATCAATGGGGTACACATCATTCCAAGATGATGGTATTGATATTTGATAGTGGTGAATTACAAATTGTTATTCACACTGCAAATATGATTCAATTTGACTGGACAGATATGACACAGGCAGTATGGGTTTCTCCGCGTCTTGCTCAGAAGAAGAATGTTGAGCAAGAAAGTATTGGTCAACAATTTAAAAGAGATTTTATATTGTATTTGAAATCCTACAATCAAGAGCATAATCTATCTGCAGCCAAGAAAAAGAAAGAGCGTGAGAATATGAATGTTATGGGTATAAATACTCATATGGTCTACAAAGAACTTGTTGAGATTGTAGAAAAGTATGACTTTTCTCCTGTCAAGGCAGTTTTTATCGCTTCAACTCCTATTGTATCACAAGATACTAAGGATTGGGCACTTGAAAAACTTGGATTAGAGCTTTCAAAACATGCTAAAGCTCCTGAAAGCAAAGTAGATGATGAAATTATTGTTCAATCTTCATCTATTGGTACATTAGGTAAAGATAGTTCATGGCTTGACAAGGTATTTTTAAATCAACTCAGTCAACTTTCGAATCAATCCTCACAACAACAAGATGATCAATCTACAAAGCTTCAACTTGTATGGCCAACAGTTGAGGATGTTCGTAATAGTTTTTCTGGTTATGCATCAGGTACTTCAATACATTTAAAAATTGATGGATTCCCAAATTTTCTACAAATTAGATATTTACAGCCACTTATGAATAAATGGCAAAGTAAAAATGCTGGTCGTCAAAGATGTGCACCACATATCAAGACATTTTGTAGAATTAGGAAAAGTAATAATGGTAATGATGATGAATATAGGATATTGTGGTATTTAATGACATCAGCAAATTTATCAAAACCGGCATGGGGGTCAGGTAAAAATGCAAAACAAAATAATACAATAAGATCATATGAATGTGGAGTACTTGTGACACCTGAAATGTTTGGATTAAATAATGGATATTTTATACCATTATTTGGTAATAATAATAATAATAAACATAATGAGATTGGAATACGTTTACCATATGATTTACCATTAACTCCATATCGTAAAGGTGATAAACCATGGACACCACATAGATCATACGATAAACCAGATTCTACTGGTCATATATATGAGCCATGATATAAAAATTATTTTTTACAATTAAAATTAAAATAATTTTCTTGTTCTTCCTCTGAATGTACTGTACAAAAAAAAAAAAGAAAAATTATGCCACTTCATAAACGTTAAACCAAAAAAAAAAATATCTCCATAATCAACGGGAGAAAAAGGGGGGGGTATTCAAAAGAAAAAAAAAAAAAAAAAAAAGTATAGTCTATATCAAGAAAAGATATTATCTGTAAGCGCCTGATTTAATGCATCCTGATTAATCAAGATATTTTCATTGTCTAATTGATTATTATTCTCATCATAATCAATGTAATTATTATTATTATTATTATTATTATTATTTTTACCAATATCTCCATGCCATAACTGATGTGGTAAAAAGGCATCAAAACTAGTATTTGTACTTGTTGTACTATTTGTTGAACAATAAGAAGTTCTCATACCAGGAGATTTATTATTAAAACTTGTACTAGAGAATGAATATGATAATTTTGGTGGAGTTAATGATGGTGATGGTGATGAATATGAATTATTATTATTATTACCAACACATCTCAAAACTGAAAGTCTTTGACTAGCTATTGAGACATCCCTTTTAATAATTGTTGGTGTACTAGTAGTAAAAATTTCATTTCTAGTTTTCCTTGCTAAACATTTATTATTATTCCCTTCTTCTCCCTGCTGCTGCTGCCTTTGAATTAATTCTAAACAACTCCTTTTTGAATTACCTGCTGCACCAGTTGTAACAAGTGTTACTTGTGCGGGTGCAGCAGATGATGCTGAAGATAGTTTTGATAATAAAAATGATCCACATGGTTTATATTTTGATTCAATTCTTGTTGACATTATACTCTCATGTGATTTACTGCATCTAAGACGTGGCACAACCAATTCAGATTCTTCTTCTTCTTCATCAAGTGTGGCCTTTTCAATCTCATCTTCAAGTGTACAAAGACTTGTATCTGCATTAAATAAATTCCTCTTCACCATTGAATCATGTGAAAGACTATGCCATAATGATTTTTGATACTTTGCAAATCCATTCTTTGAATTATTAGTTTGTGATTGCTGTTGTTGTTGTTGTTCTGATCTCTGCCTTTGGTGATTCATTACTGCTGCAGGTGTCAATTCAGGAGTTGCAATCCCCGGTAATGAAAGAGACCTTGTTCGCTTATTATTACCAACAGGTGTATCTCGGGGAGTTGAACAATGTATAAAGTTCTTTGAAATTGGAGTAAAAAGGTTAGACGACGATTTTGCCCCGACTAAGACTCTGCTTGAATCATCATCATCATCATACTCTTCAAGATACTGACTATCATTATCAGATGCCCTAATTCGGGATAGCTCATTTTGCGCTTTGGTGAGCTGCTGTTTTAATGAGTTTGATGTTGAATATAACTCTTCACGATCTTGTAATATATCAGTAATTAATTGAGTTATCCCTGAATGATGATCTGTCTTATCTATAAATCCAATAGTAGAATCTGGGGTATATGGGAAATTTTTCGTTTTGCATGGTGTTGTCAAGATATTTGCTTCAATTGCATGGGCATGAAGTCCCTCCAATTCATTATAAAGACAATTCAATTCACGATCGATCCTTCTACTTTTAACATAAGTTGAGAGTCGATCTTGATTAGATTTAGCTAATTGATTTCGAAGAATACTATTTTCAGATTCCAATTCTTGTAAACTCTGTTCAAGTACTTGAATATCAAGTTTACATCCTGTTATATTTGTAAATTGATCCCTTTGAGTTTCTAAATATTGTGATAATCCATGAATTTTTTCTTCTGCTGTTCCAAGAGATGTATTACATTCCTCTAATCTTTCAAGTAATTGTTTATTATCATTTATGAGTTGAGCATTCCTAGTCTCAAGACTTTTACTTTTATTCTCCAAGATTCCTTGAGATAACTTCATACTTGAAATCCTTTCCTCTTTTTCTTTTCCAACTTGATCAAGTGTTTGCAATAGGGCAATACCTAATCTTGCTGCTAATTGTGCAGTCTCGTTTATCTGCTGAAACTGCTCAAAACATCCACACTCACTGCAGCAGCAGCAAGACGCCGTTTCTTCTTCTTGTTGTTGTTGATTGAATTGCCTTTTAATCAAATCTGTATAATTTTCTAAATCACTAGTTGATATTCCTCGAGCTGACAAGTAGGATTCTATACTCCAAACGCTTTGAAGCTCGTGCATGGGAGAGAACCAAAAAAAAAAAAAAGAAAACAACCTTCCCCCCACTAGCACGGTTTTAAGGATTTTCTCTAGCTAGACACTCTCCTGTACCCACAAGGCATATGATGAGGGAACAAGTTGTAGTTGTTGTTGTTGTTGTTGTTTACTCTTGAAGGAATTCGGCTTTTTCTTCGTTATGAACAAGCTTGAGCCGCGCCATTGGACTTTGTGTGGTAAACAAAAATAAAAAAAATACCCAAAGGCTAGTTGTCACAGCAACCGCCCGGTCTAAAAATTTTGACAGGTTTTTGTCTAAACTCAACTAGGTTTAGACTTGGAAATCTAATAATAAAGATACTTGGTAAATTTACCGAACTCTCAAGATGAGGGAAAGTAAAACAAATCATCAAGATGTAAGTCGATTGATGGGCAAGTTGTGATTAAAAGAATTAAGATGATATACAGAGAGTTCTTGTAGAGTAAATATAAATAAAAATGAGAAGAGAAAAAAATGATGTGTATATATAATACATTCTTTCAGCCTCCCTTTCGATAAGTTATTTTTTCAACCTTGACTTCACCATCAACATATTGGTATACATAGAGTACAAGAACAGAACCCTGAACATCAATCAAGCAGAAACTTGGAATATTGTCTCCCACAATGTAATTTTCACTCTTGATTTTATCTTCATTGCTAGTATTATCACCATTAGTAGTGGTGGCAGTATTATCATCATTATCAGCATCTTTTGCTGTATTGTCTGCGGTGCTACTATTATCGGCCCCTGTTGTCGACGCCTTTCGTTGCTTCAATTTCCGCGCTCTAGCTTCTGGTTCCCATGAAGATGTAGAAAATGCTCCTGTAGCACTTCCTGGATTAAGAAAGAATTTACCTTCAAGTTCATAAGCTTCAAAAGTATTTGTACCACCCCATACAAAGACATCAACATCCAATTGTCTTGCTGCTATTAATAATGCGTCAGGATCTCCATTCGGTATAATTGTATGACCATGAGTGAAACCAATTCTTAATGAATCATGAGTTACAACTTTTGTTAATGGAACTGATATTGGTGTATTTATAGTTGCTGGGATTGTTGTTGTATGAGATGGTGTTGCTGGTAATGGGCGTGAACCATTATTATTATTATTAGCACCTACATCTCCATCAGCTCGCCACATATTTCCATTACTATTATTACTACTAGTTGTTGATGATAATGCTGAAGAATATAGATCGACATCATAATCCCCTCGAACCAACTGTAAATCTGGAGATACAGTCCTTAAAAAGTCTAGTGTAGCTGTATCAGTGAGATTGCCCAAACATAGTACCTGACCGATTTTGCCTGGACTCAAAAGTTTTTTAAACTTGATAGAAATATATATATATAGTCAGTAGGTTTTTTTTTTGATGCAAATTTCATCATTATATTTTGATTATGTACCTTGGGATTGATATCCTAAGATTAAAATTGTCAGCAAGTTTTTGTCTAGGTAAAAAGTCTATGGTGAGGGGGGGAAAACTTACCGAGGCTCTGTCAGGAATGAAAAAATCGCCAATAGCCAGAACGAGCATTGGTTCTTCAAATGGGCCTTTTTATGTAGGTTTCTCACCTTGTCTGCGTACTTTCTAAGACCTGTGCTGGAGGGAAGTGGGACATAGGAAAGGACGTGGTAGCTATGCAAGGGAACTGGGGGGGCAACCACCACCAAATTGGAAAGGATTACAGCAACAACAACAACAACAACAAGAAGCCAGATTGTCAGAATTCTGAGGTGTAAACTGAATCTGGCAGCTCTAAGGGGCGGCGTTTTTTTCTCTCTTGTAAAAGGCGGAGATGAATATATAGAATAGATTTAGTTTTCAATTAATACACTCGATACCTTTCTTTCTTTTTTTTAATTACCTACCTACCCTTATTGTTGCTTTTTGGTTTTTTTTTTTTTTTATAAAATGGTTGGAAAATGCTGTCTAGTGAGCATTTTACTAATGACGACAAGTTTTAGTCGAGGAATACCCCTTGATTCTGCAATATTGGGGAGCTACCCTGGTGGGAATTTTCAAGATGCAACGGATTCTACATTTACGAGTGCTTTATATTATTCCCTAAGAAGAGCATATACCACATTATTTCAACAAGATGACCATGATGATGACACCCACCATCATGTATTTGCTAAAAGAAATGTCAAGGGATATAATAATCAAGTTTGTAGAAATCCACAGACATCATCAGAGATTAAAATTTTACCTGCATCGGCAGTTTTTGAACCAGTAGTAAATACCAGTACTCCTGATTTTATAGGTAAATCAGCTTCACAGAATGGAATTCATATGAATGATGGATTTATCAAGTCTATTAGGAAAGGATTATCTTTTGCTAAAGGTATTCTTGGGTGGATGGGGAGGAAACTAGGATTCATTGCTTCGGAATAATAGAAGATACCCTTTTTTTTTTATATTTTAATTTGTTTATGTTCTATATAGTCTTAGTAGACGAAATATATATATATATATATATATATACATACCTAGTTGTATTCTCAATACATGACCATATATACCCCATTTAGCGAAAGGGCGTATGTATTTTACTTTGTAAAAGAATAGCAAGGCCAGTTTTTAATTTCTGCACATTCTTTACCTCTTCGTTTTCAATACCATTACTACGATGATGATGATGCACCACTACTACTCTAATAATACACTAGGATTGTGTATAATTATCATTACATTTATATTCAATTACTCTGCAAGAGCAGGTGGATTTCTTCCGTTACCAATGTTTCGATTACCAAAATTAAATGGAGCAAATGTTGTAAAAGCAGGTGCACGCAAACCAATTAAATTTTTAACTCTTACATCAACAACCACAATGTCTACAAGGACAATAGATTCATATTGGACAAATATTTATTATGAGACTACAACAACAGCTGCAGGTCCTACAATTCACATTGAGTGTACTTCAGTCATCACTATAGAAACGCAAACTCGTGACTATACATTTGCTGCTGTTGCAGAGCCTGTGAATTGAAGATAGTCATGTGACAGAAGATATATATATATATATATACTTCTCTCTCTCTCTCTCTATGGCATCTCGTAGACACAAGGCGCAAATGGACGCCTCGTAGACTAACATATATTAAATAACCACTTTGAAAACTATCTGTATATTTTAATAAATCAACCTCACAAAGTCTTAATCTCGGCGGCTTTTGAAGATCAAAATCCTGTATATCTTTTTTTTTATATTTTTTAATCCAACTTCAAAAGCCCGGGGGGGAAAACAATGGCGGCATTTGCATTACTAATTATGTGTTGGGCTTTTTTTATATGTCAGTATCATTCTACACGAGCAGCTGCAGCCTTTGAAACTGAGTGCACTACTACTACAATAAGTACAACAAGTATTACTATGGAATCAATCACAACTGACTTTGGATCAAATTTAAAACCAAGGCAGGAGGAATTAATAGAGGATGGATTTTTCTTTTATCCAGCTGCTATTGATGTGAATATTATTCCCGAGTTGACGTAAAAGGCGTTTTTAAAGATGTTTGTTGTAAGTAATTAATTAAATTAATTAAAAAAAAAAAAATAAAGGCTTGCTTGTTGTTAGATAGGAAGAGAAAAAAAGGTAATAGTCATTGTTGATTTTCCGAGGTGGTTGTGTGTTTTTTTTTGCCAGTTTTTCCGGTCAGGGGAATACTTAAAAGGGGGGTTTTGATCTGCCAAAAGAAAAGAAAATGAAATAATCTCTAACTTAGGCACGTGTTGCAAGTTACGAAAAATTATGTGCCCAAAGCAACGATTAAGGCTGTTTAAAGGCCACGTTATATCTCATTATCCGACCCAGAGTTCGGAAAGTATTTCATCATCATCAGATATGTCTTGTTCAACCGATATTGATTACTCAACCGATAAGCAGCCAAAGCATCCACTTGCAATGGTTCCTGGACCTATTGAAATGTCAGATCAGGTCCTTGAAGCAGCAGGATTTCCCGGTCAATCACATGTTGGACCTGCTTTTGTTGAAGTTTTCGGTAAAGCTCTCGGATTATTACGTACTGTTTTCCAATCTACCGATAAGGATGCTCAACCATTTATTTTATCTGGTGCTGGAACTTTGGGATGGGATGTTGTTGCTTCTAATTTAATTCAACCTGGCGAGAAGGCACTTGTTGTTACAACTGGATACTTTGGAGATGCTTTTGCTGATTGTATTTCAACTTATGGTGGCGTCCCCGTTCAGGTTAAACCTTCAAAAGTTGGAACTCAACCTTGTCTTGAGGATATTGAAAAGGCTTTAAAGGGAGACAAGTACAAGGTTATTACAATTACTCATGTTGATACATCTACAGGTGTTTTAGCTCATGTCAAGGAAATTGCACAAGTTGCTAAAAAAGTATCCCCTTCAACATTAATTATTGTTGATGGTGTATGTTCAGTTGTAGCTGAAGAGATCTGTTTTGATAATTGGGGGTTGGATGTTGTTTTAACTGCATCTCAAAAGGCTTTAGGATCACCACCTGGTTTAAGTATTTTAATGCTTAGTAAGCGAGCATTAGATAGTATTAAGAACCGTTCAGTACCAGTCAACAGCTATTTTGCAAATATTAATAGATGGCTACCAATTATGCAAAATTATGAAGCAGGTAAAGCTTCATACTTTAGTACACCAGCTGTTCAAACTGTACATGCATTACTTGCATCACTTGAACAAATTACAAGTCGTCCAATGAGTGAGAATTATCAAATACATAAAAGGGCATCTGATAAAGTTAAGGGAGCAATTAAAACTTGGGGGCTTGAACAAGTTGCACTTGATGATGGTTATCAAGCACATGGTATGACTGCAGTTTATTATCCACCAGGAGTTACAACACCACAATTTTTACCACTTGTTGCAAAACATAATGTTGTACTTGCTGGTGGACTTCATAAAGATATTGCAAGTAAATATTTTAGAATTGGTCATATGGGAGTATCTGCAGATTTGGCAACTGGTCAAATTGATGAATTAATTGATGCACTCAAGTCTGCTTTTAAGCAAATTGGTTATTTGAAGTAGATTTTATATAAAAAAGTTTCATGTTGTTAAGGGAGGGTTTTCACCATCGTTCGTAGCATTGCCGAAAAAAAGTACCCAAAAAAAAAAAAGGTTCAGTGTCAAGTAGGGCACAA
>JAJMFC010000048.1:0-78771 GCA_030574475.1 Trigonopsis californica
TTCTCATACGTTTAATTACTACTACTCTATTCTAGTTGTACGCTGTTTTGTTTTGGTGGGCAGTTCTTTAAACTGTTATTGTTTTCGCTACACCATAAAGACCCAACTCCAACCTCCAAAGACCGACCAAACGGGGCTTAAAAAAAAACTATGCAATCAGAGTTGGAAGAGCTTAAGCGGGACTTTGCTGCAAGTCTGGAAGATCTTACATTCAACTCACGTCCAATTATTACTACCTTGACGATAATTGCACAGGAGAATGTCCACGCAGCTCAGGCCATTACAAAGGCTATTGAAGAACATATAGCAAAGGCTATACCTGCATATAAATTACCTGCATTATATCTTGTCGATTCCATTTGTAAGAATGTTGGATCTCCATATACTCATTTTTTTGGAATTAATTTATACAAGACATTTACACATGCCTATACACTTGTACCGGATCAAGTCCGTGTAAAATTAAGAGAATTATTTCAAACTTGGAAACAGCCTACACCATCTGGTGAGATGCTCTTCTCTCCTGAGCCAATCAAGAAGATTGAATCTTTCCTTATTAGTGCTAGAGCTGCTGTTATGGAAGCACAGAGAAAAGAAGCTCGTTACATGCCAGCAAGAGGTATTGTGCCTAGTCAGAGACATACTGCTACCCCTCCTAATCATTATCCTCGTCAACCATCTGCTCAGAATTATATACACCCCGAGTCATCATCGACTGCTGCTCAACTTTTGGTCGAGATTGATTCCCTCATTGCAAGTAGTAATAGAGCTCTACAGTTCAACCCTACAAATACAAATGTCGCTACACAACTTAAAGCACTCAAGGAATTATATGGGATTTTGACTACTAGTCAACTACCTCAGCAACAGCTTGACGCTATCAAATTGCAACTTTCTTCCTTGGCAAGTAATATATCTAAGTATTCTGCACCTCCAATACCATTCCCACCACAACAACAACCCTATCCCTTGGTTAGACAAACCCCTACACCGATAACGTCATCATGGAACAATCCTCCAGCGCCAAATTATGGTGGTCCAGCACCAAACCAGCAACAGACGAATAACTTGTTGAACTCTTTAGCCTCTTCTGGTTTCTTGTCTTCAATACCCAGTCAACAAGCAACTAACCAAGCGTTTCAACCGGAACCTTCCCCAGATCCAGCTGCGTTAATCGCATCTCTACAATCAGCAGGGCTTCTACCACCACAACAGCAGCAGGTTCCTGTATCGGCAGCTGCAAATAGACAAACTCATTACTCTAATCAACTATTTGCTCATCCATTAGCACCACTGATTGATACAATTGTCCTAACAACTAAATCACTAACAGAGAATCGTGTTGCACTTTATCAGATTTTATATAAGGGGATCCCAAATCAATGCAGTACTTGTGGAAGAAGATTTTACGATACAGAATTAGGCAAGAAAGAAAGGGATGCACATTTAGATTATCATTTCCGTGTTAATAAACGATTAAGAGAGAATGAAGGAGGTCAAAGCCGTAGCTGGTATATGGATGAAGAAACATGGATAACATATAAGGATATTGATGAAGCGCATGAAGCAGAAGAGCAACCAGGAATTGATAATGGAGGAGCAGGAGCAGGTGCAGGAGGGAAAAATCACATTGAGAATAAGATAGAAGAAGCAAAGAAAAAGTACATATCAGCTCCAACTGATGCATTAATTGTTGCAACCCCATGCCCAATATGTAAGGAAAAATTTAAAACTGTTTGGCATAATGAAGCAGAAGAATGGGTTTGGATGAATGCAGTTGAAAAGGATGGTAAAATATATCATGCTACATGTTATGAAGAAGCTGGTGGAGCAGTACAACAGCAAGCAGCACCACAAGCGCTTGATCTAGCTGCAATCTTGGCACTTGGGAAACGCAAGTTAGAGCAAAATGATGATGATGAATACGATAGTGCTTACTCACCACCCGCAAGTCACAAGATAAAAACTGAAAACTAGGGTTTAGTAGAATAATAATAATAATAAAACAACTTTTTTCATTCTTTTTAATTACAAAGAGACTTCTATTATACATTGGAGTCATAGTTCTTCTTTAATTTTTTACTCGCTGGATAAAACACCGTCAAGGAAAGCATTTGACTGCTTATTTGAGACATTAAGGCAAGCCAATATATCAGTCCAAACTTTTTGAGGTTTTTGTGATGCATCAATACCTTTCCAAATACCAGTCTTTTTATAATATTCAACAATTGGTTCAGTTTGAAGATGATAAGTTGAAAGTCTCTTTCTAAGTGCATCCTCATTATCATCAGAACGTTGAATTAATGGTTCACCAGTAATATCATCCTTTGTATCAACTTTTGGAGGATTAAAAATCTTATGATATGAACGTCCAGATGCTGGATGAATAAGTCTACCAGTAATTCGATCAACAAGTAAATTATCATCAATTTTAAGCTCAATTGCATCCTTTAAAGGAGTTTGACGTGACGAAAGCATCACATCAAGTTGCTGAGCTTGAGGAATCGTACGAGGAAATCCATCAAGAATGAATCCCTTTTTACATTCAGGATTATTAGAGAGTTCATCATTGATCATACTCACCATAATATCATCGCTAACTAATCCACCAGCATCCATAATAGCTTTAGCCTTTTTACCTAATTCAGTCTGCTTAGATACTTGAGCTCTCAACATATCTCCAGTAGCTAAATGACATGCACAAAATTTATCCTTGAGTAGTGGTGCTTGTGTACCTTTTCCAGCACCAGGTGGTCCAATTAGCACCATTCGAAGCGAATCATCTTTTGCTAATCCACCTTTCAATGCTTTATGCTCAAGAGATACAAGTCGATCCTTAAGAGCAGTAATATCTTTCTTGAGATCTTCAATTGATGCCATCTTTGTAACAGAAACTTCTCTTTGTTGGCAAAAGAAACAAAAGGGGATTGCGAGGTTGGAAACCCCCGCGCGTGTGGACGGACTAGAGGAGTTCAGGGTAACTAAAAAAATAGTAACTCCAGCTGACATAATCCATTATATTGTCGATTATATCAGCAGGAGTTACTATAGCAACTGGAGGGATTCCTCAGGTTCCCAAGGATCAAAACGCCATCATTCAAGTCAAACACTACACCATCATCAAAAGACAAGACCAAGAAAGAAATACCACAATGCCGGCTGCTACATCCGAGACGATTGCACTGGTTGACCAGACAGTAACGGTTGCACCGCTTGTATTGTTGAGTGCAGTTGATCATTACAATAGAACAGCAAAAGGAAGTAAGAGACGTGCAGTTGGAGTATTATTAGGAGAGAATACTGGTAAAATAATTCGTGTTACGAATAGTTTTGCAGTTCCATTTGAAGAGGATGAAAAGAATCCAAATGTATGGTTTTTAGATCATAATTATGTTGATGCAATGTCAGATATGTATAAAAAGATTAATGCAAGAGAGAAGATTATTGGGTGGTATCATACAGGACCAAAATTGAGATCATCAGATTTATCTATATCGAATTTGTTTAAAAAGTATACCCCAAACCCATTATTGGTAATTATTGATGTTGAACCAAAGGATGTATCAGGTGTACCTACCGATGCATACTTTGCAGTTGAAGAGATACGTGATGATGGTACAACAACTGTAAGGACATTTGTTCATACACCATCAATTATTGAAGCTGAAGAAGCTGAAGAAATTGGTGTTGAACATCTATTAAGAGATGTGAGAGATGCTGCAGTTGGTAGTTTATCAACAAGGATAACATCACAATTGGAATCTCTAAAGGGTTTAGATCATCGGTTAGGTGGAATTGCTGCTTATCTTGAGAATGTTTTAACAGGGAAATTACCAATTAATCATATAATTTTAGGTAAATTACAAGATGTGTTTAATTTATTACCAAATTTAAGTAATCCACTTAATATTGCAACAGCGAAATCAAGACAAGATGCAACAGGAATACGTCAACCAGATTTAAGTCGTGCATTCACAATTAAAACCAATGATCAACTTATGACTATATTTTTATCAAGTTTAATTCGTGCAATTATTGCTTTTCATAATCTTATTGATAATAAAATTGAAAATAAAGCTTTTCAAAAATCTTTAAATAATGTTGGTGAATCAACAACTGAATTAGAAAATCATATTGATTCTTTAGGTGAATCTGTTAATGATGAGAATGATTTGGGTAATAATCCAAAGGTTGATCAAGATCGTGGTATTTGAAAATATTATTATTATTATTTTTTTTTTTTTAAATATATCTTAATTTCTTGTTAATTCTAGACCAAATAACTACAACATTATAATATGAAAAAAAAAAAAAAAAAAAAAAAAAAAAAAAAAAAAAAAAAAAAAAAAAAAAAAAAAAAAAAAAAAAAAAAAAAAAAAAAATATACAACTCCATTGCCCTTCTCTTGTGTAAAAACCCACTCCGATGCAAAAAAAGGCGTAAAAAAAAAAAACTTTAAAACGAGGGTCCACCAAACTGACAATCAGCTTCTCTACAATGACCACCACCAGTACCAGACTGCTGATCAACAGCAAAGCAAACAAATGCGCCATCAACAATCATACCTAAACTACCTTCTGTTGATGCAAGTACAATATATCCAATAATACCACCAAGGAATCCAACAATATATCCATAAAGTGATCCTGTACTATCAGTAATTGAAATTGCATGAATCCATGCACAATATCCAAATGATAATGCTGCAAGATATTTAACACTTGATAATAGTAATTTACTAAGACGGTATGCTGCCCATGGGTTTGCTTGCTGCTGCTGTTGTTGTTGTCTCATTATTTTACCTTGATAATCAGGACCTAAATCAATAAATTTCAAATTATTCATTGCAGCTGTTGCATAACTCAATGAATTTGATGTAATTGATGCAAAACATAATGTTAATGGATTTGTTAATGTCATTAATGATACAGGTACAATTTGAAATGTCAACATTTGAACCATTCTTCCAATTCTAGATGGTAGAATAATTAATGGTACTCTTATTAATAATGCCAATAATGATGATAAACAAATTGTACCTAATTGTACTGTTGTTGCTAATGATAATGCTGCAATTAATACAACTCTACCAGGTGCTTGTGGTGAACCATGTCGATGAAAATACCATTGTGAAACAACTGCTGCTGTTGTTGCACGTTGAATCCCTGAAAGTACTCCAAATGTCCAAAATAATTCCAATACATAAAATATTGCAAGAATCCAGGAATTTGAATCAACAATCCATCTTTTATTCCCACTTGTTACATCATGTGCCATGTGCCCTTTTAAAAATACTCTTGTAAAAATACCCAACCAAATCCATGCAAATATTGCACTTGAAATAACCATACCTAAATTAAATGGAATTAATGCTGGATTCTCTGTTAATATTCGACATGATAATTTAACAATTCCAACTGCTTGTTCTAATGAATGACGATTTTTATAAACAAGATATATCCATGCAATTGCTAATGAGAATGGAATAAAGCATGACCACCTTAATAAATGATCTTGTAATGTATTACCACCCCATGCACTTCGATATGACATTACTGTTGGATAAATTGATATAATTAATAAACATAATGGTACTGATCCTAAAAGGACATACATTAGTTGTCTCATAAATTTAGCCATTAAATATATCCATCCAAGTGCAATAATTGTTGCAATCAATGTATATATAATAAGTGTATGAAGATTTGCATGAATAATTGGATAAACACTCTCTCCAAATCCTTTACCACCACCACTTGGTGTAGTTGTTCTTAACCATATTAGAAATGCTGTTGCAAACATAATTGCAATCGTTGCAATATATAATTTACCCCAAACTCCATCATATACTGGTAATAATGCTGAACTACTGAGACTTGTAGCAGTCTGAGGTGCATCCCCTTCATCTCCTTCATAATACCCCATAGCTTCTTCGTCCCTTGGCCATAATGGAGCCTCACTATTATTACCGTAAACCCCATTATTGCGCTTATTATTACTAAAATTGTCATTCTCCATTGGGCCATCAAATGATGGCAAATTGTTAAACACTTGGAACGGAGGTGGCGCTTGCTCAATAGCTATATCTTCTGGAGGTTGATCATCATCATCATCATCATCATCATCCTCGTCCTCGCCGTCTACTTGGTCTTCGGCACGACTGCTTGTCCCTGTGGTATCATCTAGCCCAATAGTCTGCATACCTTGAAGAGTTGAAGTAGAAGACGAGGACGCTGGAGGGTTCCAGCTGCTTTTAATTGCATCCTCCATCATACCACTATCTAGTGCTCGATGGTGGTGGTGGTGTCGTCCGGTACTGTTTGTATTGGAACTGGCGGTGGCGGCATTTGCATGACTTGTATCATCAGCACCTTCATCCCCGGAAGAGTAAGGGTCATCACCATCAGGCATCATAGATCTTCTAGCAAATGATAGTTCGTAATGACTTGCAGCTCCGTGATGATGACCACCACCACCACTGCCAAACAGAGACCTCGGAGGCGGTAGTCCGTTACCATCGCCGTCGTCATAATCCTCCTCCTGGAGATAATCGGCTGCGCTATAGAACAAAGGAGCCTTTTCACTTTTACCGTTTGTATATTTAGATAGCTTCGCCTGAGATTGTGATAGGAATCGCGACGCGTCTAAACCCGGGGGTTGGTTTGGTTAGTTTAGATAGATAAGAATTATGATAAAGAATAGTGAAACCTACAGTCGGAGAACATGATGAATCAAGGGTCCACAACTCGAGTCTAACATATACAACACTGTCTTGAACCCTCTTTTAGAAAGGAGAGATTTGCACTATCCCGTTAAAACTGCCTTTAGGGAGGGAGGGAAGAACAAGAGATGAGATGGTCATCGCCAACCACCCAACCCAAACCCAGCCCAACCTACCCACGATGAGGTGGGATTACATTGCAAAGATAGGTACGAAACAATCACCGCCGACTCTATAGAATGCTTACTAACTATATTGTCTTAGTCATGATTGGAGATTCGTGCGTTTTACAGTCCTTTTTTTGTCCTGTCTCCATGGGGGGTCGCTAACAATGTAACAGGGCGTGTGGAAAGTCATCGCTGACAGTGCGACTCACTGATGATACATTCTCGACTGCGCATGACGTTACGATTGCCGCAGAGATAGGCAGTAAGATTGTCGAGGTTGGCGATGGCAAACACATTAAGCTGCAGATATGGGTGAGAGCAAGACAATACAAGTGAATTAGATATAGCTACTAATATCTGAAAAGGACACGGCTGGTCAGGAACATTTCCGGTCAATCACGAGGTCTTACTTTCGAAATGCAACTGGCTGTTTACTTGTTTATGATGTGGGCAACCGCCAGAGTTTTGACCACGCCCAGGGTTGGTTAGATGATATACGAGAGCAAGCTCATCCAGAGATATCTATATGTTTAGTAGGTAATAAATCTGATATTTCACAAGATGCAAGACAAGTCTCAACTGCTGAAGCTGCAAAGTGGGCGAGTGACAATAACATCGACCAATTTGTTGAAACAAGTGCAAAAACTGGGGATAATGTCGTAAAAGCATACGCCAAAGTCGCCCAGGATATATACGAGAAGATTGCGTCTAAAAAGCTCGACGTTGACTCCAAGGTAAAAAAAAAAAAAGGAGATTTATCTATTATTGGACATATTAGCTAACATGTGAAAATGAAAGTCAACTGGGATAAAGGCCAATCATACTAACGGACTTGTCAATCTAAACTACGACTCGGAGTCGCCACAGCGACAGGCCAGTCGGTGTTGTTAAAAGTCAACATCCATTGTAGGCCTACCGAACCATGCTGTTGATGGTGGACAATTTGGCATTCTATCTGTTCTGAAAGATGCCATGGAGAACTGTTGTTTCTCAGCTGGCCACTCGATACGAGCTGAATTAGTTCGAGCGCGAATCGCTGTTAGTGTCTGCCAAGAGAAGCGTACAATACTGGGCCACCCAAATACATCATGACATGTATCTTGTAACCAAGAAACTGTGCGAGGATCTGATGGGTATCCACTCCCCCACTCTTGAGCACTTAATAATCTCCTATGAGATTCCAATACAGCATCACGTGTAACTTTAGCAACAATGCTAGCTACACTTACAATGGGATAGATTGAATCTGCCTTTTTTGAAACAGTGATTTGGATCCCAGGGAATAATCGACTGAGCTTTGCTTGGTAAGATTCTGGTGGACCAACTGTATCTATATATGCCTCTGTTATATTTATATTTTCTTGCAAGCATTGTCTGATGAGATCGATTGTTGCATTATGTGCCTGTTGATTAAGATTGCATATACTAATAGAATCAGGTTGAAGCATTCCAGCACTTATATCCCTCGCTGTCATAATCCTTGTACCCCATCCCATCTCATCACTTTGTTGATTACATATTTTTGCCATTAATTGACTGCGCGTTTCAAATGTTAAAGTCTTTGAATCTGCAAATCCAAACCCTGCCAGCTCTGATGACGCGTATGACTTTGTACAATAGCTCACTCCGTATACCATTGAACCCAAAACCGGTCCCCGACCTGCTTCATCAACCCCCAAAATACATTCATCCCCGGCAGTACTCGCGTCAATAACTGCCTGTGGCACGCGACTTAGGTACGTCGACGATATATCCGCGTCACATATCGCTGCTACATTTGGAGGTATAAATGGTATCTTCTCCTCTTTCTCCTTCACGTCTTGTTCGACTGTCTTGTCTACCATTTCCATTGTCATTGTCCTTTGTCGATGCTGGGATCGTGATCCATCACCAAACACCAATCATGAGCAGCAGTAACAATATTAACGATCATGACGACAAACCCGAGCCAAAATACAATGAGATACAGGCAAGTCTATTTGGAATCAAGGGGGATCAGGTAGATTGGAGTCTTATTGATGTTGCCCGTGTACACAAGGCCATTGCTGTTAATGATGATATTGAAGCTCAGATCATGAAACTCCGTCTGCTTCCTAAACATTTAACTACGGAACTTTCCCAGGCTGATGAAACCTCCGATGGTCACTTTGTATGGGAACAGTTTGTTGAGTCCATAAGATCAGGTTTAGAATCGCTAAACTCACTTGTAACTAAAGTTGAAGAGTCAAAGGATACTTTCCACTATGCCCTTGAGGATATTTCTGCTAATCCCGGTATAGATATCGATCCAACAAGTCCTGATTTCCTCCATCGTCATAACTTTACCGAATCAGCTAGCCAAAATGCTGCGACACCTGTTTTAAGTGAAACGGTCAAAGAGAAAGACCAGGATGAGGACAAGGACAAGGAGCATCATGCAGATGATTCGGCAGCTCATGAGGAGATTAATATGGATATCTCGAATCCTCAAGCTGCTGTCGCCTACCTTGTGGAGAAATTCAATACTTTACACTGTAGAGTTACACACGATCAAACACAATCAGTATTACAGGTGAGTTTGTAAAACTTTCTTGTTTTGTCACTTAAAACTAATAACTTTTAGGTACACGTACATTCTATGCCATATTTTGATCTCAATGTGGATCTTAAAGATTTATCGGTTACTGTCGAGCCAAATCGTCAGAGAGCATCACAACAACTAGATGGATTGAGGCAGGCAATTCAAAGTTATGCATTGCAGTATCTATCAGATACTATAGCATTTTCAAAATTTTCTAAACATGTCGAGAGAGATGAATCTGCAATTGAAGGAATCCGTCTTATTGAATTAATTTCAATGCTTTGCAGTTATCAAACACTCTTTACTCAACCATGCAAATTATGCAATAAGATTGTCAATCTTGGTGCAACTCTACCACCATTGTTTAGAAACCGATCTAATTTAGATTTTACAAAGACAATTCAAACATGTCCATTTGATGCATTTCATTCTACTTGCTATCATCATCATCATCAACAAGAAACTGTTTGACCACAATAAATGTGGTTGCGCTACCTGCTGCTACATGCGTCACTATCTTATTACCAACATCAATCACGTTTGGATGAATATACGATTGCATCTCATTGATATCTTGCTTGCGGATCTCTCCACAATTACCGTGTTTTGCCCAACCCCATGCAATCACTTTGTTATTATTGATTGTCAATCCTACTACATGGGCGCTACCAACTGCAATCTGTGAGAATATCAAACTTGCAGAGTCCAATGTCAACAGCTGTCCATTATTGTTACTTCCCCATGCCTCATGATGACCATCGCGTCTCAATATATGTATTGAGTTCCACGTTGCTCCAATCGATACTACAGGATTTGCGCAATCTGATAATGTAGGTGGAATCTCTAGCAACTTGGCCCGATTACTTCCTCCTCCTAGAACTTGTACATTATCATCTTGAAATAGAATAACTGTGAATGTTCTTCCACATGCAATGCTTTTGATGGGTTTGTTAGTAATGTTTATTATTCTTTGGGGCCTGGTTACAATCGGTCCGCTTATATCGTCGTCATCTCCAAGTTGCCCATTTCTTGCATACCCCCACCCGTAGACGGAATTATCAGAGAGGACAATAACATTATGATACATTCCACTCGCTAAGTGTACAATTGTCTTTTCTTTATCGTGTGTAATCGGCCAGTTGATCTCCATTATTAAATTATCTTGACATGATGCAGCATTAGCATTACCGAGCTGACCTTTAGTATTTGATCCACACACGTAAATACGATTATCTTTAGTGATAAAAACTGAATGGTCAAATCCTGCAGATATTAATTTGATGTTTTCTTTGACTATCTCATGGAATCCAACAATTACTTTTTCACTACATGTTCCAACTTGTCCAAATCTGTTATCCCCAGCTCCATATACTGATCCATTATTAAACAATATCAATGTATGATTTCCTCCTCCCTTTATGCACTTGATCTCTGTATCATTTGATGGGATACCAAGCACCCGAGTTGGAATATCTGTATCTTCATAATGATCAATCCCCAATTGTCCATACTGATTTGATCCAAGACTATAGATTATACTGTCCATCTATTCTACTCCATCTCGGAAATTGGAGGACAAAAAAGAGGACATTAGCCTGCGGCTCAGCACGTGATACCTCATCGCGGTTTAATTATTCGGCTGCTGTTTATCACTTATCGTCAAATACCTACAATACTCTATACCACAATCAATTGTTAGAAAATCTTTAGTGTTATGTTCCTGGGAATGTGGTTTACGCTCTTTGTAGACTCTCTTTTGTTAATCTGCACTAAATTTTTAGCCAATTGTGTGGGGTCCTCTCTTATACTGTAAATCATAGCGAGACATTGCTTGCTTATTTCATCGGTGCTTAATTTTCCGGGATAACAGCTAGGTGTTATCGTTGGATCCCACCCATTGTTGATCCTCTACAATCGCCAAGCTTTGCAGGAAGATCATTGATTAATTTCGCCTCGTCTCTTTACAACCCCGGCTAGACCTAAAATAGTAGTTATGAGACAAGCTTCATGACCCAAGAAAGAATAACAAATAAAATAGCTTAGCACAAACGACACAGCCTTGTTTGAAAATAATAGGAATTCAAGTAGCAATTCTACACTACAGTTAACAACTTCACGTGTCTCGGGAGGGAGAAGTCGTACATAGTTACGCCAAATTAACATCTAACTGATAGATTCCTCGAAACCTGAATTGCCGGTAATCGAAGATAATCGGGCTTTCTTTTACAATGTATTTTAGTATAGTTTTATTCTTCTTCATGGGGTTTTCTCTCCTCCCCCCCCTCCCTTACCAGGAACACAAACACGCACTAGTGACTATATCCCCCCAAAAATGGGTTAGCGTCCATCAGGGCCAGTCCCTCGGCAGGGTTACCCTGTTTTCAACCTACTCCTTTTTCGTTCCTCATCCACGGGGAGGAATAACACATTTCGAGAGATTAAAAGTAAGGGAATATTTATTATTACATGGATTCAGGAAATTAACTAACTTTATAATCAAAGTCAGCGGTTGAGTCGTAAACATTGTTCTGTTCCGAGAAGTTGTCAATTGAAGTCCAAGTTTTCTTGTCTGTGTGTATGTGGGGATGTCTCCATCTGGATGGAGCTCGGGACGCATACTTAGTTCAGTTATTCTAGGATTCTTATCATATACTGGGATCCTCTTGGAGTCTAATACATTAGAACTTGGTCCAAGCTCTTCAATTGTTTCATGGCTTGTTATATTTTGGTCTAGTCACCACTTTCAATCACACCATGATTCAAAATCTACTACGGCTCCCTGGTGGCTCATCATTCTCACTGCTGTATTAGCTGCTGCTTCTTCAGCTCCAGGTACCTCTTCACATTTAAGTCTTGTCTCATCACCATTGGTCCCCATCTTTTCTTTGGCTGGATTGTACATATTCAAATTTTTCTCCAGGCAGCAGCAACAACAACTTCGATCAATTGAAAAGTTCAGTAGTACACCACCAAATTTGCAAATTGCACTCATTTGTCTGGCATCCATATTGGGTATTGTATTTTTCAATTCTATCGTCGATGTTGTCGGTGCACAAATTGGAAATGGTCTTTTACGAGGTTTATTCCTATCTATATTGGCTATGAAATTTCCATTAACACCATTAAATATATCTCGATTAGCTTCTTGCGTATGTACCCTCTTAGGTTTAACCTTTTTGGCTTCTGCTGTTATCTCTAATAATCCATATGCTCATTTGGGTCTTTTAATCGAGAGTCTTATACCGGGAATTCTTAGAGGTGCGCAGGTTGCTCTCATTATTAAGCTCCTAACAAATACTCAGACAGTATCTGCTGCTTTTACAATTGAATTAGCTTCTGCTCTACTTGCTGGTCTTGTCTATTATAATGATAAAATTGGACCATTTATCATTGGATCTTGTGCTCTTGGTATATGTTTCTTGCTATGGTCCCTCTTAACACCCGAGATGGGATACAGCGATTACTTACCTCAACTGCAAAAGGGTCACCATAACCATAGTAAACATAAGCCACGTGCTCTTTTCAGTATTGCCCTTACAGTGTTCCTCTTCATTTCATCTTGGTTCACTTTTGTTAAACCGATATCTGTTCGATTGACTCCATCCATGATGAATGGAAGGTTCAAATTCAAGTCAACTTTGACTCATCCAATGATGGGGCTCATGGAACAATCTAAGAATGATTACACAGAAGCCGTTTCTCGTCAATCCATGACATTGAGAGATGCAGTTAAACGGTACAAGGAAAGATATGGTATGAATCCACCTCCTAATTTTGACAAATGGTTTGACTTTGCTAAAGAGCGTCAATCTTTATGGATTGATGATTATGATAGCATTCATCATTCATTGAGATTTTTATGGGGTATTGAACCCAGTGTTTTACGCAGTCGTGTTCGAACTGCGCTAAGTAATGCAAAGGGTATGACGGGAATAATTTTACGTTCAGCTAGAGTTGAATATGCAGTTGGAAGTGATGATGACTGGCTTGTGGAGACGTTATCAGATATGATTAACCCATTTGCAGAGCATTTGCCAGATATGGATATTGCATTCAATACACATGATGAAAATCGAATGACAATCCCTGCAGAAGAGTTGGCAAACTTGATTAAAGCACCATTATCAAGTGGATCACAGAATGAATTCACATATATATCATTACCAGATATTTTTGAGCATACAACCAATGATACATATTTTATTGAAGCAACTCATCAGGGATCCTGGCAATTTGCACGTTCAACTTGCCCATTGGACTCGCGAGCGAGAAATGAATCTGATGAGCTTATTGATGATGATGATAAATACCTTTTATCTTCAGGATTTTTATTTAATCAATCAGCATCTTGTGATGTGTGCATTTCTCCAAGTTTAAAAGATATGCAAGGTATGATAATAAGGCCAAATTCACTTGATATTACAACAGATATATTTCCAATATTTTCGCCATCGAAACTGGGATGTTTTCAAGATATTATGTATCCATCACCATGGTATTTTGCTGATCGTGCACCATATGATAAAAGTGCAGATGTAATGTGGGATTTTAAATCAAGTCAAATAATTTGGAGAGGTGCAACAACTGGTTGCTTTTCAAGGCTTGGATCATGGAAGAAATGTCATCGACAACGATTTGTAAAGGTAATGGAACAAAGTCCAGATTCATTATTAGATATATTACAACTTTCAAAAGATGATACATGGCAACCAAGTCAAATGCCAAAGAGTGAAATTGATGAATTTATTGATGTTCATTTTAATCGTGTTGAACAATGTGATCCAGAAGATTGTATAGAGCAAGAATCAGTATTTCATCTTGGAGAATCAATTGGATTTCAAGATTTATGGAGGTATAAATTTTTAATGGATATTGATGGTAATTCATTATCAGGAAGATTTTATTCACTTTTAAAATCTAATTCTGCAGTTGTTAAACAAACTGTTATTCAAGAATGGCATACAGATCGTATTTATCCATGGTATCATTATATTCCACTTTCATATAAAATGAAGGAATTTGGTGAAATGATTAGATTTTTATTCAAGGAAGATGATGGATCTAGAGCTGGTAAGCAAATTGCTCAACAAGGACAATCTGGTGCTTTACAATCTTTACGTAGAGAAGATATGCAAATTTACTTTTTTCGTCTCCTTCTAGAGTATGCTCGGGTAATGGATGATAATAGATTAAATTTGGGGTTTACAATGAGTTAGAAAGGTTCATTTTTTTTTTTTTTTTTTGGTTTTTTTTCTCTTGTCTTTCCTTTCTTACTGCATTTCGTATTCGGGGTTTCTTTCACAATAATAAATAATATAATTTACAAGTCACAATTTTTTTTTACCTATCCTTATCTTGCTTTGAGTTTTTTGGTGTTTAGTTGATGGTTGTCATCCCGGCCCACTCAGATCATCTGCAAAAGTAATAACGCTGCACTTCAAACACCATAGCCAAGAGGGAGAGAAACAGAGAGAGAAAAGTCTCATGTAGTTAAACCCTTGTTTCCTTACGTTTTCTTGACCAAATAACTCATGAGCGAGAGGTGCTCGTCAGTTAACTCAAAGAAAGTAAAGAAGGCATCATCACATCTAATGCCATCATCGTCCGTTTGGCAACTACAATGGTGGTGGTGGATGATAGTGGTTTTGCTCGGGTCAGAAGTTTCCTCTGCAGGGTATACGGACGAGCGACTGTCGGAACTAAGGTAAGGTCAAGTTGGTGAAGCTGTTTATTCATTGTCGTTGCTAAAAAATAGATTCTTTTTTTTATTTTAACAGGGAGACAGTCAAAGGGATGTTTTATCATGGATGGGATAATTACCTTGATGTTGCATATCCATTAGATGAGTTAAAGCCAATATCATGCGGTGGAATGGGACGAGATTATCGGAATGAGAATACTATTGGACCAAACGATGTTTTAGGGGATTACTCATTGACATTAATTGATAGTCTTGATACATTAGCAATTCTCGGTGATAAAGAAGGATTCAAGCAGGCATTGAATCTTGTTAAAGCAAGGATAAAAAATTTTGATATTCCATCAACTGTACAAGTTTTTGAAGTTACAATTCGTATAATGGGTGGATTATTATCAAGTCATATTTATGCAACTGATCCAACGTATGGAATGGTAATTGATGATTATGATGGATTTCTTTTAAATCTAGCTAAAGATCTTGGTGATCGATTAATGCCAGCATTTAATACACCAACAGGAATCCCTAGTCCTAGAGTTAACCTTCGATATTCAAATTTACTATTTAGTATATCAGAGACATGTGCAGCTGGATCTGGAAGTCTTGTATTAGAGTTTTCAACTTTATCAAGGCTTACTGGGGATGACAAGTATGAAAAAGCAGCAAAACGTGGATTTTTTGAAATTTGGGATAGAAGATCCCCATTTAATCTTGTTGGTACATCAATTGATTCGCAAACTGGAATGTGGTTATATCCATTAAGTGGAATTGGTGCAAGTGCTGATTCATTTTATGAATATGCAGTTAAAAGTTATGTATTATTGGGTGAAGAAGAATTTTTAAATGTGTCAAAATTAATCATGGAATCAGTTGATGAATATCTTTTAGATAATTGGATTTATCGTAATATTCATTTAGAGAGTGGATCATTTTTGAATGGATGGATTGATGCATTAAGTTCATTTTTTCCTGGACTTCAAGTTTTATATGGTAATTTATCACAAGCAATTCGATCATATATGATTTATTATAAATTATGGATGGAATATGGAGCAATTCCAGAAAGGTGGGAAGCAATTCCAGGTCATCCACAAGTTACATTTGCATGGTATCCATTAAGGCCAGAATTTATTGAATCAACATATTTATTATATCAATCAACAAAAGATCCATTCTATTTATATGTTGGTGAACAAATTATTAATGATATTGAAATATTAATGAAGACAAATTGTGGATTCGCTGGATTAAATGATATTGAAACTGGATCGCTGGACGATCGAATGGAGAGTTTCTTTCTTTCTGAAACGGTTAAATATTTATATTTATTATTTACACCTGATCATGTATTGAATCACGATAGTTCAGGGGCAGTTTTTTCTACTGAAGCACACCTTATGAAAATACCACATAATGATAACATCACGAAAAGAGGTGTTTCATCAGATTCTTCCACAGTGTGTGAAATTTATCCATCAAGAAAGGTGCAGCAATATGGAATGATTGAAATGTATTCAAAGGTATTATCATGGGATAAATTTGATCATTTAGATGCGATATTCCATTATCCATCACCATGTGAAGCACCAGCATTTATTAATCAAAATAGACAAAGAAATATTATTATTCCACCATTAAGTGATCCATTAGCAACATGTGCGCCTGTTGAATGGACTACACAATATGATATTCAATTCTCATATAAAGATACCCCAACACATGAAGAAGAGGTACAAGTTGATTATCGTCAGGATGCTATCAAAACGAAATGGAAAAGGAGCCAAGTTGTAAGAGTTGCTAATGGAGATCTTGAAGCGCCAAGTTTTGATGGACTTCGACTTGTATTGAGACAACAAAGGACAAATAGTCCAGTGCCATTATCAATGGATACTAATATTAACATACATACCCCGCCCGTACAAGAGGAGATTGATGGTGTACGCATTCTATCAGTTGATGGATTACCATTAGGAACAGGAAGACGACTACGAGTGACAGATTTAGACAGACTGGATTTTGACTACAATGACATTCTTGATATTGGAGAAGATGGTAGAGTCTATTTTCGTGGACAGAGTATAATCAACTTGGCTCTATCCACATGATGTATTATTATTATTATTATTATTATATCAATCATCTAGAAAGACGTAAGTTGGAGCATCAAGGAGCGATTTACCATTAAGACCAGGAATTTGCATAAGAAAGATATATTCCAATATATTTGCACCAGATTTTCGAACTAATTCACCTGAAGCCTTTGCGCTACCACCTGTAGCAATAATATCATCAATTATAATAACATTATCATTATTTTTTAATATTTTTGCTTGAATATTTAAAATATCTTTACCATATTCTTTTTCATATGATGCTGTATAAATTTCACCTGGTAGTTTACCATTTTTACGAATTGGTATAAATCCAATCCCTAATTCAAGTGCTAATGTAGGACCAAATAAAAATCCTCTTGCATCTAAACCTACAATATAATTTATTGGATTTTCTTTTTTTTTGACAATATGTGCTTTAAGTCCATTAATCAAAGCACGAAATGCAATTGGATCAGCAAATATTGGCATAATATCTTGAAATATAATTCCCTTGGATGGGAAATCCGGGTATTCCCGAAGATGACTCTTAACGATCTCCTTGTCCTTTTCAAGTGACATTTTTTTTATTTTTTATTTTTATTGTACTCCAATTTGGACTTTTGCTTGTTGTGCCTTTTGGATAGGGGATTGTTTTTTTTTTCCCCTTTCAACTTGGGAGAGAAGAGCTAAAAAAAAAAAAAAAGAATTGGAGTTCCACCGAAGTTGAAAAAGTACTACACCAAAAAAAGCCTGCCATCCCAAGCCTTTAAAGCAAAAACTCCTTGATGGTGATATCGGATGACGATATATACCGTGAATCATCACAATTTCGAAAATGGTCATTCACCAAAGCACAACTTGAAAAGATAAGAAAGGAACTTAATATAAAGGCTCGAGATGAAATAGATCTTTTACAAGAGAAAAAAGATGGATATCTTACAGTAGAAGAAGAACAAAATTTAATAAAATATTATATTGGTAAAGCAGGAGATTTATGTGGAGTATTTGGATTACCAACACATGTTAAAGCAACATGTGTAACATATTTTAAAAGGTTTTATCTTGAGAATACAGTATTAGATCATCACCCAAAAAGGATATTATATACTTGTTTATTCTTAGCATGTAAATGTGAAAATTACTTTATACCAATTGATACATTTGTTGGGAAACTACCAAATACAAGTCGTCAATCAATATTACAAATTGAATTTACTCTATTGGAATGTCTTGGATTTACATTAGCTGTTCATCATCCATTTACTGCCTTGTATGGGTTCACACTTGATATTCAATCTACATTATTACTCCCATCATCTGGTGATGATAACCTAGACCGAATTGGTAAAGCTCACGATATTGCAAGACAATTTCTCCAAACTGCCGGTCTCGTATCTGACGCTGAGTTCCTATTTACCCCACCACAAATTGCATTAGCTGCCTTGTCAAGAGCTGATCAAGATTTAATTTCAACTTATATAAATGCTAAATTTGGTAATCAACAACAAGACATAAATAATCTTGTTACTGCGGCTCTTGATACAATTGATTCAACTTCGACCCTTGCTCAACGAAATCTTGTCAGTAAAATTGATAGGAAACTTTATTACATTCGCAATCCCGATAAGCTTCAAGCTTCATCTTCTTCCTCTTCTACGAGTAAACCTTCCACTCCTAGTATAGACGTGTAAAGAGAAAAATTTCCATCTAATATACAAAAAGAAAAAAATATTATTAAAGAAAAAGCATTCATCATCATCATCATCATCATCGTCATGATCCGATCCATCCCGCCCTTTCCTTTTTTTTAGACCATCTAATGTATAATAATAATAATAATAATAATAATAATAGAAATAGAAATAATAATAATAATAATAAGAAAAAAGGAAAAACTTTTGAATTTGTCATGAAAAGCAGCGCCTTCCTTCCCCAGCTCCCACACATTTTATCCATTCATAAGAAGAAACAAAAAAAATTTTTAAACAAAACAGAAAGAAAAAAAAAAAAAAAAAAGAACCCACAAAATTAACCAATAAATTATTTTTTTTTTTTTCTTCTTTTCTTCTTCTCCTATTTTTCTTACTTTCACCTTGGTGTAGTTCCAAGCATTGTAGAGTCTTCTAACTCATCTTCGCTCTTTATATCTTGTTCCTTAATTTCGTGACTCTGATTATTATTATTACCATCGACCAAATCAGAGACTCTCATCTTTTTAGGCTTTTGCTTGTATCGATTGTTAGGCATCTTAGCTTCATCTTCATGGAGGCTCGTAATAGACGCTGCTGGGCTGTTACTGCTCCCGTTATTACTACTATTATTAATATTATTATTGTTGTTGTTGTTGTTGTTGCTGCTGCTGTTATTACTGTTTGAGCTTTCTAAATGTCCATCAAATCGTGAAGCCCTTGATAAACTTGTCGATCTATATTCACTTGATGATCCATTAGCTCCTCCTCCTCCTCCTCCTGTTGACGGTCCAATTTCATCAAGTGTACCAGGTGAACTCCCAAGTGAATGTTTTGATCCATTCCTTAAATTACTCACATTATTACGTATCACTGGTACATTAATTGCCTTGGCTTCACTTGTTAAGCTAAATAATGATGATGATTCTGGTTGCACAATTTGATGATGTCGATGTTTTGAAACTGCTGCTTCCCTTTCCAAAGCTTCAACTCTCCGCATTAAATCAGAATTTATTGATAAAACTTCATCTAATCGATGCCTTAGATTAACTTCAATATTATGAATTTGTGATTCAATCGCTTTACAACTTTGAAGTTCACCGCTTTCAAGTTCTGCTACACGTCCACGAAAAATATCATTAACAAGTTCCAGCTCATTCACTCGTGTTCTTAAAACTTCCGTTTGTGTTTGTACTTGTGGCTGTTGTTGATCAGTCTCCATTCGTGTTGGTGGTTGTTCTTGTTGTGGAGGCATATTGGCTGTTGATCGAACACTTTCTGGTGATACAGTCCGAAATGATGGAGGCTGAGTATAATGTGATGACGAAAGAGCAAGATGTGCTAATGAGCCCGTTATTGGTGGTAATGCTCCAGCTGTTGAATCTCCATCATCTTTAGGCTCTGATGGCATTGGAGAATTTCGCTGCAAAGGTGGAGGAAGTGGGTCGAATGAGGAAAGAGATGGAAGACTTCTTACTCCCGCACCAACAGGGGGATTCTGCGGAGTCGAGGGAGCTGAACCCTGTTGCTGTTGAGGAAGGGGTGGAAGAGCAACAAAATGTGTTGGTTGGGGTTGAGGATAACCTCCAGCATGTCCAGGAGCTGCTGCACCACTAGGATTTGATTGATGGTGTTGATGAGCGTAGCTGCTATTAGGTCTTGGTAGTGGACTTGCAGGGTAAGAATCACTCTTAACCACTGGATCATAAACGCCTGAAGATATATGAGATAGTGATGGCAGTGTCACGTGGTGATTGGGTATAGTATTATGGGGTTGTTGAGGTGGTGAATCTGATGATGAACTAGCCGAGTCACCAGGTTGTTGATGATGCCTAACAAAAGAAGTAGCTGGTGAGCTGTTGCTACGGATAGGACCAGCGGTTGCATCATGTGCTTCATTAGTCCTTGAAGCAGTCGTACTTAGTGGGATGGACGACACAGAAGAAACTGGTGAAGGAGATCCATTGTTGGGAGGAGGGGATAATTTCGACTTTGGTGTTGCACTGTCTGATGGTGATTTTGGATCAAACTGTGAGACGGAGCCGTGCTTAAGAAAAAAAAAAATTCAAGAGTATTAGTATAGTAACAAAAAAAAAAAAAAAAAAAAAAATTAATAAAAATTAAAGAAAAAAATAATGCCTACCTTCTTCTTGACTTGCTGAGAGGATTTCACCCGGTTACGAGGTTTAATGACGTCTGTTTTTAATGAGATAGGGCGTGGACGTCCATGAAGTTTGAGAAATAGTCCACACGCATTACACAAGACATGACCGTATTCATCTCTTCG
The DNA here is from genome assembly GCA_030574475.1 of Trigonopsis californica. Classification (NCBI taxonomy): domain Eukaryota; kingdom Fungi; phylum Ascomycota; class Trigonopsidomycetes; order Trigonopsidales; family Trigonopsidaceae; genus Trigonopsis; species Trigonopsis californica. The sequence goes on from JAJMFC010000048.1 coordinate 21,215, forward strand.
CCATAAAGGAGTGGTTGAAGTCGAGCAATTCTGACACACGGGGGGAGTTGCAGGATTGTTATTATTATTGTTGTTGTTGTTGTTGTTATTGTGACTAGGACTGCCAGGGGATGTCTCGGGTGAAGTATCCATATGTTGCTTGTCAGACATATTCACAGCAGTAGCAACAGATTCTGGAGCCTCCACTGGGGAGGGCGTCATGATAAACAATAAGAGATTGCCAAAGTGTCGTTTCTTGTGATTGCTTTGTTGTTGCACCCGATAAAAGAAAAAGTAGAAAAAAAAATTTTGGTTATCGGGAAAAGTTGGTTGGGATAACGACAGCACACCACAACAAAAGGGTCAAGGCAAAGAAAAAAAAAGATTAGATTGCGCGCGCTACAAATTAGATAAGCGACAATGTTACAATAAACTACGGCGATAGGGTGAGGGGGAGCAGGGAAAAGAGACAAGTTATAGCGTCATCCTCAGTATTTTTAGTACTGTAGAAAAAAGTTAGTCGGAATAAAAAAGAGAGAAAAACCTACCGCACGTGGGTTAATCTTATCGTTATCTGCTTCGAAAATTTTTTTTCTTCACCTCATCTGATTGGTTGGATTAGACCGGATACAACGATAAGAAATGACAAACCTTGCTGGGTATTGTTTCTGATTAGATCTGATCATCAAGTCGGTGGTTACTATAGTAACGGGAGTCGGGTGGGTTTTGTGAGCTTGCAACAATAGGATGGAATTGATAAAACTGTATGTAGACTTTAGACCTGCTCCCTCTCTGTTTATTTTGTCAGTAGTTTGTAGAAGATTCAAAGTTAATAGACCCATCCATCAGATGCCATTGCAGGCGTAGAATTACAAGAGTAGCTAACTATCTTTTGTCATTGTTTGCCCAAATTGAACCCAACATGCATGCCACCTTGGGGTCGTAATCCCCTTCTTTTTCCCCCACAACCATAACAACCTCCAGTATTAAATGGACGTTGAGAATGCTGCATCTTCTCAGGCTGCTAATGGCCCAGATACGCAACCTCTTGTTAATAAACCCTCTCTTATTAGAAAGGATTCTCTCAGCAGAATAAATAGATGGGCCGGTGATTTCTCGTCTAGATTACGACATTCTATTACTCGCAATAGATCAAGCACTCATCTTGGGCCCAAGGAGCCTGAGATTTACTATACAGTTTTTCAAGCTCCATGGGGCACTCCTCTTTATGATCCGGGGAAGCAACCGTGGGCATTATTTGAACAGACAACTGATGATCATGGTCAAGTTCATTATCATTATATTCCTTTACGCTCTAGAGGACCTACATCTGCGACTGAATTCCATGAATTATATCAATCTGTTATTGAAGCAATCCACCTCAATATCCGGCCTAACCGCATATCTCAAGGCTCATCGGGAAGCTATTTTGTGTTTAATACCCATGGCAGAGTCGTCGCTGTCTTTAAACCTAAAGATGAGGAACCTTATGGACCAATTAGCCCCAAATGGACAAAATGGATTCACAGAACTCTTTTTCCCTGCTTCTTTGGCAGAAGCTGTTTGATACCCAATTTAGGTTACATCTCTGAAGCTGCTGCTTCCGTACTTGACCGTCAACTTATGACTTATATTGTTCCATACACCGATATTGTATCATTATCATCTAGTTCTTTCTATTATCGTTATTGGGATCGCTATATTTCACGCAAAAAGGGTCGTCCACTACCTTCCAAGATTGGCTCCTTTCAGTTGTTCTTACACGACTATCGAGATGCTACTTCTTTCTTTCGACTACATCCTTGGCCCGAAGAACCTCGCTATACTGATTACCCTCAGAATAATAATAATAATAATAACCATTTTCACACCAGGCTTGACCGGCTCAAAGCTAGCCAAGATTTATTTTGGACTCCTGCTCTGCAACGACAGTTCAGAATTGAACTCGAGAAACTCGTTATTTTAGACTATTTAATGCGAAATACTGATCGTGGTTCTGACAATTGGATGATCAAAGTCGAATGGGATCACTCAGCTGATGACCCCAACAAACTTACTCCAAGGATAAGGATTGGTGCTATAGATTCGGGACTATCCTTTCCATGGAAGCACCCTGACGAGTGGCGCTCATACCCATTTGGTTGGCTCTTTTTGCCAACATCTCTAATTGGACAACCCTTTTCAGACGCCAGCCGTAAACATTTCTTACCATTATTGTGCTCTCCGACATGGTGGAAGGAGACTACAAAACTTCTTCGTGATTGTTTTAGCCAAGATGCTGATTTTAAGGAACGCATGTGGAAAAAGCAACTTGCACTAATCAAAGGACAAGCATTCAACATTGTTGAGAGCCTCAAAGATCCCAGTCAAGGCCCACTTGAGCTTGCTCGTAGAAGTCGTGTCATGGTTTGGGATGATACTGTACAAATCCCAATCCCTGAAATGAATCCAACTTTACCTTCTAATTTTGAAGTTCACGAAAATTACATTGCTGAAGAAGGCGATGAAGATGCTGATGATGATGAATACCATAATAAATCTCAACAACAACCAAACGGTGGAAATGTTTCTCTTCCTATAAAGTTACCAAGTACACCCCAAGTTACTGAGCCTAATAACGAGGAGGAGGAGGAGGATGACAACGACAACACAGATAGAGGACACTCATCTGTGCCGCGATCGCCAGAGAGACCGGTTCAAGATGTAAACAATAACTTTTCCGCTAGCAATACTAGTATTTCTCGATCTGCCCCTGTACCGGATACAACACCAGTCAGCTTCCCGGCAATAACATCACCTCCTAAAACTACACCAGCTTCCATTTATACCAGTCCAGCTCTTGGATCTTCCATTTCAGGATTTGCAAATATGCCAAACCGAGACAGTGATGTAACGTCATTATCGAGATTACCACGTGGAGAAGAGGAAGATCAACAACGAAAGTCCAGATCTTCATCGGCTGACCAGAGTCAAAGACGGGATCGATCTGTTTCCCTCAATACCTTGGAAGGATCTGCGGCTGATCGGCTCACGGATTATGCTACTTATCAACCCCCAAACCGACATAATTATCATCCTGCTGATCGACACCAACAGCCTCATTTGGTACTATCATCCTCAACCCCTAGAGAGGAGTTCCCTGGCGCATCTCCTATTCCTTCTCGACACAGATCAAAATCTCTACAAGTAATGAGAACAACAAGACCTCGATCATCCACTAGTCGATCTCAAGTTCAACACCAGCAACCTCTTGATGGTAGTAATACTGGTTACGATACAGCAGAAGAACTTTCCGGTGGTCAATTCTACAAGCAGGTCATTGTAGAAAGGCTAGAAAATGTTAGGCAGACTCCTGTCTTTACCTGGTGTTAAAATATAACTGTAGCTTAGTTTCGTTTTTTTGTTTTGTTTTGTTTTTTTTTTTTTTTTGGGAAGGAGCGAATTTTATTTGCATGGAATAATTATGTAAATTATACAAACGAAAAGATAATCTTAATGAATATTCAAAAGAAGGGGATTCGATTAAATCAAACAACTGCTAACACTCTCGCGTCTAAGGCCTATCTCCAAAACCTGGAGCTACAACTCCAGACAATTGCTGGAGAGGTAGAATTGCCTAAATTTCGCACTAAACTGTGCGGGGCAATTGTAGGTTCCTACTCTGACGGCAACTATCTCAGATTAGTGCAGGTTTCCGTGTCATCTTGGATTGAAGGTCAGAAACCCCAGCTCGAAGGGTTCTACCACAACAGGTTAGATTACTTTCGAAGCTGGTCTACCAAAAAGAATAAAAAGATGACCGCAACACAGGGAGTAGACCTAACGGATACTCCGATGGTGTCAGTTGACGATGTCAACCAACCCATCCAACAGCTGTTGCTGTTGCCTTAAAAAAGAACCGTGCCCCCAAAGCCGGTTCGAGAAAAGGACCTGCCCCCTCGCGCCCCTTGGCCGGCACTTCGAAGAAAGCCAAGCCAAGCTATGGGTATCCCGCCTAAGCAGAGTCAAACAGACCTTATCCGGGAGACGGCCAACACTTTGGCCAAACCTCTCGTTAAGGCCCTGGGCAATAATGGGATGATCAACCAGAATCAAATTCTGGATGTCATCACGGACCATCTTAATCTAAGGACGAAACACGCTAGCCTGACTGAAAAGTTGGAGTATGCTAATTCACACCCTGAGATGGTCCGTTACCCTCAAGGCTTTGTCCCCTGTCGGGTACCAGTTGACCTGGAAGAGACCGAGGTGGTACGTTCTCTCCGCCACGCGGCAGAAACGACTAACACCCTCGCGTCTAAGGCCTATCTCCAAAACCTGGAGCTACAACTCCAGACAATTGCTGGAGAGGTAGAATTGCCTAAATTTCGCAGGGCAATTGTAGGTTCCTACTCTGACGGCAACTATCTCAGATTAGTGCAGGTTTCCGTGTCATCTTGGATTGAAGGTCAGAAATCCCAGCTCGAAGGGTTCTACCATAATAGGTTAGATTACTTTCGAAGCTGGTCTGCCAAAAAGAACAAAAAGATGACCGGAACACAGGGAGTAGATCTAACGGATACTCCGATGGTGTCAGTTGACGATGTCAACCAACCCATCCAACAGCTGATCGATTCAGCTGTTGCTGAAGCCTTAAAAAAGAACTGTGCCCCCAAAGCCAGTTCGAAAAAAGGACCTGCCCCCTCGCGCCCCTTGGCTGGCACTTCGAAGAAAGCCAAGCCAAGCTCTGCTGCCCAAAAGGTACGCAAGGCGCAAAAGAAACCCAAGTCCAAGAGTCGTTAAACACTCATAAACTTGGTAAATCCTATGTATCTTATAACTCTTTAGATAGTAATAAAATACATCTACGTTCTAATCACCGAAACAGACGTAAGCGAGGGGGCAAATTAATACAACGTCGCCGCTGTATTAGACGATAACGTCAAATTCTAACTTATCTCCACGTGAAATTTGACACAATCGGGCATCGCTTTCAATCTCCCAACTCGAGTAGAATAAAAACCACCAAAAGAGAACTAAGGAAGATCAATCTCATCGCTGCTCTTCTCAAAAGGAGAAGAGAGCTCAGAAATACAGAATAATGTCTTATGTTACACGTCGGCTGTATAGAACCATCTCTGTGGGAGTACAGTTTGATTGTGTATTGAGGCGGTTATCATCTCTAAATGAACCGTGTCGCAGATGTTCACGAGTGCGGTCTCAACTTGTGTCAAGGATTTCTGCTTTAAACCTACGTTATTCATCATCTTCGGTCCGGCCAGCGGCTGGTACTGATATAAGTTCAGAAGATGATCCTTTAACACCAATATATGAGAGTGCAACAGCAACGACGGTGCTTCCAATAAAAGCTGAAGATTTTGAAAATGGCAGTCTAGCAGATCAAGACAAGACACGATTTGCTGGGAAACTTCAACTTCGGCCATATCAGCAAGAATGTATAGATAATTGCCTTTCGTTTTTTGAACGAGGAGAGAATCGAATAGGAATTAGTCTTGCTACTGGCTCAGGTAAAACAGTAATTTTCACAAATTTAATACCCAAAGTCAAAGGACATACTCAACAAGCGACGAGATCTATGATCATTGTACATCGCAGAGAGCTGGCTCTCCAAGCAATTCAGCATTGTAGGCGGTCATGTCCTAATTTGACTATAGAATTAGAATTGGGTGATTCACAAGCATCTGGTAAGGCAGATATTACTGTTGCTTCTATTCAGTCTCTTCATAGGAATCAACGGTATCTAAAATATAATCGTGATGATTTTAAACTTATCCTTCTTGATGAAGCTCATCATGCTGTATCAAAAACATACCTTGAAGTTTTGGATTACTTTGGATGTTGTAATAGTAATACTAAAATCAAACTTGTTGGTGTCTCTGCAACACTGTTCCGGCATGATAAAGTTGCTCTTGATACAGTACTGGATCATATTGTGTATGATCGTGGATTTGTCTCCATGATGAATGATAAATGGTTAAGTCCAGTCAAGTTCACAACCGTCAAGATGGACGCAGATTTGTCTAAAGTTCGGACAACTCAAAAGGACTTCAACATATCAGATCTTTCTCAGGTAGTTAATACAGCAGATAATGTTATGCAAGTCTATCAAAGCTGGGTAGATTACGCACTCAATGAGAAGCGCATGTCAACCTTATGTTTTGGAGTTGATATCGCACATGTTGAACATTTGACTGATACTTTTCGGCAGTTAGGTGTAGATGCAAGGTATGTAATTGGGGCTACCCCAAAGGGAGAACGAGATTTTATTATTCAAGCATTTCGAGATAAACAATTTCCTATTCTCTTCAATTGTGGAGTTCTTACAGAAGGTACAGATATTCCGAATGTTGACTGTATCATTCTTGCACGCCCTACAAGGTCTAAAAATCTATTATTACAAATGATTGGTCGGGGTATGAGGCTTGCTCCAGGGAAAAAGGACTGCCATTTAATAGATATGGTTGGGGTTTCAAGTCAAGACCTTGTAACTACGCCAGTATTGTTTGGGCTTCCATTTACGACAACTCTACATGAAACGACTAGCGATGAATTAAATGATATGGCAGAAGAGGAAAGAGGAATAATAGAAGAACGGCTTAAAAGACAACGTGCTACAGAAAAGTTAAGGCAAGAGGTTGAGCAAGAACTAGCGCAAAGAACATCACGATCATTGAATCCTAATCAATACGATATGGATGATCAATTTACAACATATAAATCAATTTTAGAATTCATTGAAACATCTCAGGATGAGACACCAATTAATATATGGCAAGAAGTCAATCGATCTATGAATCACTGGATAGTAATCAATCCATATCGAGTAGTTTTGAATCTGCACAACTTTGGAGTCCTCCGTCTTGATGCGACCCCACCAGAAAAGCATAAGCAAAAGGATAAGATTGCCCTTAAAGATTTACACTGGCATATTAATCAAATGTCTAAAGATTACGAAAGTTGGACTCAAAAGAATTTTAAAATTGAGAGAATCGTTCCAATTATGGACAACATCTCAAACTTTAGGGAAGCACTTGAAATTGCAGATAATTATGTAAAGCAAAAGAAGCTTGTTCACAGATTTATGGATCGGACTGCACCATGGAGAAGCCAACCTGCATCTGCTAAACAGTTGGAGCACCTTGTACAGAGAATTCATTCATGCGTGAATAAAATCGCAAACAAGGCTGAAACTTCATCCCCATCTACGGAAAAGGTCCGAGAAAGGGTATTTGCGATGGGTCTTACCAAACATCAAGCGGAAAAGATGCTTACAAGGCTCCAACATGGAGCTGCACCATCTGTTGTCCGGCATACTAAAGTCATGGAATAGATTAGATTACGATAATCCAATTATAATCAATTGGTTTTTTTTTTTTTTTTTGATAATGTAGAATATAGATAAGGGGCTGATTACCAGCAATTAACATACAATTAAACGGTAAAACATTGGGTTATAGATTTTCCCACTCTAATCCCTTTTCGGCATTGCAAACGTCCCAATAAACCCATCTAGAGAGATTTTGCCTTCCCTAGCGAAAAAGGTTCAGGAACAACGATACGACGGGAAAAAATAAATTAAAATAATTAAAAAAAAAAAAAAAAAAAAAAAGAAGAAAGGAGAAGAACGAAGAAGATTTGTTTCATCTTCTATTCCTTCTCTTACGGGCTCCGGACCGATAGGTTTTTGCTAATCGATGCCCGGCAGATCTAAAGTGAGTTCTAATACACGTGGGGGTTGTGTGAGAGAGAGAGGGACGAGTAAGAAAAAGGGGTTGGTTGGACAAGAAAAGAAAAGAAAAAAAAAGTACATCAAAAGAACAGAAAATGAAACGATTATAAGATTAATCAGATGATGTTGAAGTTTGTTTTGTTATATGCTACTCTATCTCTCTTTTTCGCCCCTCCTTTGTTGGTGTTCTTCCTTTTCGCTAACGTCTATTCTTTTTTTTCTCCAAGGATGCTGGCCTTGGCGCCAGCACTTCAGACATCCCACAGCATTTACGTCAAAATGACGATGACGACGATATTACTGTCCCATATGACATGAGTAGTGCAACGAATCAACAGCATGCCGCTTACTCACAACAACATACACCATTAGGGACGCGTCCTAAAGTTGGCATTTCATCCTCTTCTGTATGCCATTCCAGTGTGGATGATTATGATAGGAAAAAACGACGAGCAATGGCAAATAATGATAACACGACGACGACGACGGATACTACAAGACGAAGTAGCAGCAGCAGTACCGGAAGCGGGAATTCATCAATAGCACATAGGCATATGCTTGATGGTGATGATGACGAGAGCACTGAAAATCAAATCCCACCTACTGGCTACATTGAAGAAAAGACGACAAGGTTCTGTAGGTTGAGACCATTATCTGGTAATCGTCGAAGGCTAAGCCGTCTTAGTCACCTTTTGATTGCAATATTAGCTACTATTGCATTATCATTAACTTATCATTCATTTATCAATACTCCCGAGGCAAAAGGTTGTAGAATGCCATATATGAGACCGTCTTATGTTCGTTTGAAGGGATTCGATACAAGCAAAACACGTTTTGCCTCAAAATATTCTCTTTTCCTTTATAGGGAACAAGGATTGGATGATAATATAAAACCTTCAGGAGTTCCTGTCTTATTCATACCAGGAAATGCTGGAAGTTATCGTCAAGTTCGATCTCTTGGTGCAAAATCATCTGAAATGTATGCGGAATTATCATCAAGTGGTACTTTACCAAATGGTCCGCGAACTCAAAAGCTGGACTTTTTTGCTGCTGACTTTAATGAAGATTTTACCGCATTTCATGGTCGCACATTACTTGATCAAGCAGAATTTTGTAATGATGCCATCAAGTATATCCTATCCCTTTATCAAAAATCCGCATACCCTCGACCTACTGCTGTCATCCTTGTAGGGCATTCCATGGGTGGTGTTGTTGCTCGTACTATGGTTACTTTATCAAATTATGCACCAGAATCGGTAAATACAATCATTACTTTATCAACACCTCATGCTGTTGCTCCTGCAACTTATGATTGGGATATTGTTCGACTTTATAAAAAAGTTAATCGATATTGGCGTGATTCTTATTCTTATGATTTAGTCGGCCGAAATCCACTCGTTGATGTTACACTTGTGTCCATTTCAGGAGGGAAATTAGACCAAGTTGTGCCATCAGATTATGCTGCAGTATCTTCATTAGTCCCACCAAGTAATGGATTCACCGTATTCACTTCAGGTATGCCTCAAATTTGGACAAGTGTTGATCATCAAGCAATTGCTTGGTGTGACCAAATTAGAACTTCTATTGCATATACTCTATTATCTATTGTTGATGGATCTACCAAATCTAAAACTTTACCAGTTAAAGATCGAATGAATATTTTAAGGCGAAATCTATTATCAGGACTTGAAGAAGATTCTCAAGATATATCATTACCTTCATCATCATCATCATCATCAGCAGGTTGGCCCGATACTCTTTTAAAATTAACTGATATCTCTGAAAGTATTGTCCCATTTCGAAAAAGATTGGTTATAACAGAGTTTGGTGATAATAGGGCAAAATCTACAAGAAAGGGTCATTTATTTGCTATTCCGCCTGAATCATCAACAAGAAATGATCTTTTCTTTAATCTGTTGACGAATCAGCCACTTTCGGATCGTCTCCCATACCAGACCAATCCCTTATTTGAAGATACCACTGGAAGAATAAGAGTATTATTATGCAAGTATGTGTACGCATCAAGTTTGGCAATACCTGATGCTCGTGGACTTTCCACTATTGAATTACATGATTCAGATGGCGATGGACTCGTGACCGAATTATTCTGTAAAGATACCCATTCAGATGCAGTATTATTACCCCCTTCCACATACGAGTCACAGTCCCCTACAGACGAGCAGAGACCAATGAGCTTTTTGCAATATAATTTAACCAAGGTTTCCAAATATGACTTTATTGCTGTGCTAGATATGACTTCGACAAGTTCTACTGTGGACCCATCGTCGTTTTTAGTTGCAGAGACGGTTGATTCTTGCACTAATACATTTGATGTGGAGAATAGTAATTTTGACCTTGCCTTTAAGGGAAGAACAATTAATCTTCCATGTGATCGGGCAACAATGATCAAGATTAATTTAAAGGCAGCCAAGAGTGGACTACTTTCTTATCATGTTAAACTTATCCAAGGGGACAAGAAAAATCTTCATCTATTTGCTCCACTTTTGAGACAGTTTGTCAAGGATCCATACGAATCTAAATTTTTTGTCAATTTTAAGGAAGCGATTGTGAGTGCACATGGATCAGCATCTGCTCCCTTTGTACCTCATGTACATGGTAGAGGAACACCAGGAGAGCATTTACATCTTCAACTTTGGGTTGATGGTAATGAAGTAGATAAGATTGTTATTAGTGTGGATATATTAAAAAGTTTGGGAAATTTAGTCATGAGATATCGGACAGCATTGACGTGTTTCCCTTTAACAATTGTGGCAATTGTTATCATGATACAAATTTTCTATTATGATCGTCAAGGAGTTTATATGAGTTTCCACGATGGATTATGGATATTCAGTTCACGATGGCTAGGGAAATTACTTATTGTATATGCCTTATTGTCATTTGTGAGTGCTTCTCCATATGCGAGGTCAATTCTCAATAGTCATGATAGTGGACCATCTGGTACAGGAGGCCTTGCCGGTGATGGAGTTCATAATGCAGATCCAAGTACATTACTTAATAAGCAACCACCACAGAATGAATTTTTCCTCGGTATGCAAGATAGTGATTATTGGTTTTTAGGTCCCATCTTTCTTGTTGTTTGTACAGGATGTTGTGTCATGATGGATTTTGTCTTGACAAGAATTGTTCACTTATTAGGATTAGGATTTCGATTATGGATTATGATATTTCATAAAAGAGATTACAAAGAAGGTAATACTGCACCTATATTTGAACGATCAATTTCCAAAGGTGGGAAATTTGTCTGTTGGAGAAGATGGGTGACAATGGCTGTATTGGCAATACTAGTAGCAACGGTTATGCCATTCCAATTTGCATTTATTGTTGTTACTATTGTTCAATTAACAAATGCTGCAAAGGCATACTATGCAGTAATGCAAGGAAAATATTACTGTGCTGCTGGTAATAATAATAATAAGAAGCAGCATCATCATCCTAGCCATGTGGCTACAAATCGGGTTCAATTAATGAATTTCTATAATTTTAGTATATCTTTATTGACATTATTGATATGGATTGTACCGGTTAATGTGACATTATTGATTGTATGGGTACATAATCTTAGTGTTCATTGGAAGATGCCATTTTCATCACATCATAATTTATTATCAGTAATGCCAGTAATATTATGTGTTGAAAAAGTTACATCTGGACATATGTTGCCACGTTCATCAGGTACATGGTGGAGATTAATTACAATATTAATTCTTTCATATATGAGTTGGTATGCATCATGTTATGGAATGATGAATGCATATTGGCTTCATCATATTGCGAATATATTTTGTGGATGGCTATTGGTAACTTTTTACGTATTTGAAGAAGATGCATCACAAGAGAGTGTTGGTGTTACAACTACAGAGTATGAGGTTAATAATAATAATAATAATAATTCTTCAACAGCTACTACAGTTGATAAGAAGAATGATGCATCCCGACAGCAGTCATCGTCATCGTCGTCATCAAATAATAATAATTCATCATTCTGGGATGACTTGTGGGGTCTACGCAATATTCTTGACGACAAGATGAAAAAGCATCCCTAGAAATTAATATAGAAGTTTAATTTTTTCTTTTTTTCTTTTTTCTTTTTATTGTTGTCTTGTACATGTATTAGTTTTTTTTTTTTTTTATATTCCCTTTTGTTTGTTTTGTTTTATTGTTGCATTAAGCTGTTAAATTTGCCTTGTTTAAATTGAATTTTACAAGTTATTTAAAAGAAATTATGAGAATACTCAAGAGAAACGAAATGAAATGAACTGCCTAAAAAAAAAACCGAAACCATAAAATGCACGAGATAGAATTTGTGCTATTTCAAAAAACTTAACTCATATTACATGGTCTAACACTTGTAAGAACACTTTTTGAATGTTTTTTTGAAGGTTCTTGAGAATTTTCCATTCGAACATCATAAAATTTACCAATTATTTCTTCAGCTGCCATATTCCATGTTGCTTGTCTAACAATATTAAGATTTTTATCAACTAAAACAAACATCATTGGATTTTCACAATCTCTTAAAAATTCAATTGCAGCTTTTGTTAATACAACAGGTGTTGCTAAAATTCGAAGCACATGTGATTGATCATCATTCTTTAACTTAAATATACCATTTAAATTTCTTAAAACATCTGGTCCTGGTTTCTTTTCTTTATAATTTTTACATTGTACAATAATATCAATTTTTAAATCATTCACAATTTGATATGGTGATTTTAAAATCCAATAACCTTTTATATCAATTCCACCATCATTTGCTTTACCTGAATGTTCTAATGTCATACCAGGTAATTTATTTCCATCTCCATCAATTCTTGTAAATTTTACAAGTGCTTCCAATGATCTATATTCAAAATTTGTTCCATTGAAAAATGTACTTGTTTTCGATCCTTGATAATTAGCTATAAATGTTTCAAGGTCATGATGCTTTGCCGTTGTTTGTGGTGGTGTACTATTCGGTGTAAAAGACATTGAAATTGATCTAGTATGGATCCTTGTCCTACCCGATTGATTTGGACGATGATAACTATGATGACTTGTACTTGGATAATTCCCATTCAATGAAGGCGACCTAATCAATGAGTTCCCTCCACGTATTGTTGCAGGTACTGGTGCTGGTGCTGGTGAAGGTACACCATCTAAAAGCCATGATACACGGCGTATATGTCGACGAGCAGCAGCCATTCTTTTTGTAAAACCACAACGAGGACAAATAGATGAATAGAGTATAATCCTCCGAGGAATATTCATCGCGTCTCTTGTCTTGTCTTATATATGTATTTAGAATGGAATGTTGAAAGAAATGCCTGGCTTAAGTCAAGAGTACTTCGGTTAGAGTTGGGTCTTTGTTGATTTGATGAGATGACTTGTGCGGCTCGCGATTATCAGATTAGATCCAATTTTGGTTGCTACCCTCAAGCCGCCCCGACCCGACCCAAAACCAAACCACCAAAAAGCTATTATCGTGGTTTGTTTATAAACATCATCATAATGTCTGGTAATAATAAACCTCCAAGGATTGAACAATGGGAAATCAATAAATATTGGGAGATATTTAGTGGATTAAACCCAGAAAATGGAGTCTTAACAGGGGATAAAGCAGCAGTTGTACTTAAGAATTCACAATTAACTGATGCACAGTTGGAAAAGATATGGGACTTATCAGATGTTGATGGTGATGGTAATTTAGATTTTGAAGAGTTTTGTGTAGCAATGAGACTTATCTTTGATTTAATTAATGGAGTCTATAAAGACGTTCCACAAACACTACCTGATTGGCTTGTACCAGCTGATAAAGCACATCTTGTTGCAGCAAATGCTGCTATACTCAATAAAGGTAGTGGAATTCCTCGATATGATGCTAATCAAGATGATGATGAAGATGATGATGAGTTGGGGCTTTCTTCAGATTTCGATTGGTACATGTCCCGTCAAGATAAAGCTAAATATGAAGCCATCTATTCAGCAGATTGTGATGGGCATGGTGATATCTCATTTGATGCTTTATCTGGCTTATACGCATCTTTAGATATTCCAGAAGTTGATATTAGAAGTGCATGGAATCTCATTAATCCTAAACAGGATGAAAAGATTGGTCGTGATCAGGCAATTGTCTTTTTGCATATACTTAATAATCGACATCGCGGTGTAAGGGTACCTCGAAGTGTACCAGCATCATTAAGGGCTACCTTTGAACATAGACAAATTGACTATAATTTGGGTAATAGTTATTCAGGATCTGAAGCTAGGTTCACTAAACAAGCAACTGGTAGTGATAATGACACCCCAAGGAATAAGAAATCTTCAAGTGGTTCAGATTTTGGATCTTCATACCTTGAAAGATTAGGTCTCAATACAACAGGATCAGGTGGTGGTGGTGGTGGTGGATCATGGGCTGAGCAGGAAGGAACAGATTTTTCATCAACAAAGGATACAGACTGGGAAAAAGTAAGGTTAAAACGGCAACTTGCAGATTTACAAGAGCAAGTTACTAAAGCAGAAGCAGCAAGTCAACGACGTAAAGATGAGATACGAAATCGTGTTAAATCAGCATCATCTGCAGTTGTTAGACGTGAACTTGAATCAATGTATAATTATAAAAAATCATTACTCAACAAGGTTAAAAATGGAAATGGTAAATCAAGTAATTCAACTTCTGCTGCACTCGCAGATGCAAAAGATGAAATTGATCTTGTTAAACAACAAGTAAAAGCGCTTGAAGATTATTATGAACGACGAAATCGCGATTTACAACTTGTTCTTGATGAAATTCAAACTGTAAAATCAGCACGTGCATGAATAAATAAATCGTATTGTTGGTTAGTTTTTTCTATTTTTCTCTTGTTTGTTCAAAATCTTTTTCAGTCCAATGGCTCCTGGCCGAGACTTGATGACGTAGCAGTACTACTAGGTGGTGATGTCTCAATATTTTGCCGACAGATGGGACATGAATTTGTAATTGATAACCAATGACGAATACACTCTAGGTGAAAGGTATGATTACAGTTTGGCAATCTTATCAGTTGATCTCCATCCTTGTACGCCTCTTTACATATCGGACAATCATTGTCTACTCCAATGATTGGTGATGGTGATGTGGGTCTATCAGTATTAGTAGTTGTAGTATTTGTGTCTTGTTCTTGTTCTTTTTCAGCAGCAACTTTGGGATCACGTCCATGTTCAACACTTGGTGCATGTTTTATGCTACTGTAGGTAAATTTTGGTAATCGATCAATTGCATCCTCTTGCATTGGAGGAGGAGCTGTTGATCCAGTGGGTTGCCCGCCAACCTGTTCCATGAGTTGAGTTATAATCCTATCTAAATCTGCTCCACCAAATGCGTAATTATTAGGATCTGATCCAAT
This sequence comes from Trigonopsis californica, assembly GCA_030574475.1. Classification (NCBI taxonomy): domain Eukaryota; kingdom Fungi; phylum Ascomycota; class Trigonopsidomycetes; order Trigonopsidales; family Trigonopsidaceae; genus Trigonopsis; species Trigonopsis californica. The sequence continues at coordinate 36,308 of JAJMFC010000048.1, forward strand.
TCCATTCTCCCCTGGGACGATCCCCATGGCAGGTAGCAGTTGTTGTAATATGGCAGCTAACGGGTCTCCACTGCCGGTAGGCGCATTTTCCTGTATGCCGTGTTGTTGTTGCTGTTGCCGCTGCTGTTGCTGTTGCTGTTGAGCAGCCTGCATGGCTCTTTGTAGTAGGATATACGGATCAAACGGCGGCGGCTGCTGCTGCTGCTGCTGCTGGGGTTCTTCACCACCCTGACGAGGAAAGAACTCGCTTGACGCTGGATTCCCATTAAGACTAGTAGACATATGGATTCCCTGAGGACCAAAATTGAGAATGCGGTATCCAAAATGTGGCTGATTTTGTGGCTGATTTTGTGGCTGTTGTGGCTGATACTGTGGCTGATATGGCTGATTTTGTGGCTGATACTGTGACTGATTTTGTGGCTGTCCTCCTTCACCTGTAGCCCTTGATAAAGCACCTGAAAAGGCATTAAAAAGTGACGATAATATGCCACCAGATTGCTGATGCTGCTGATTATTTGATGATGATACCGGGTGGGTATTCATATTTAGTTGAGGCGGTGGAGCATTAGGATTGAATCCAATAGCCTGATTCCTTGGATCATCCATAGGATTTTCAATCTAGTTGTCATGTCATTTTAGTTAGCAGGTCTAGGCAGGCAAGTCAAAAAAAATAATAAATAAAATATTCTTCTTTTCCCTACCATCTCACAGAAATCTGATCCACAGTGTGGACATATGATTGCATCATTCCCACTATTAACATCAGGTTCTGGACCTGTAAAATCTGAATGACATGCAAAACAAAAGAAATCGTGCTGCTGATTTGGTCCATCAGCCATTGAGTGGGTCGTTGTCATTTGTTAAAGTGGCGGAGTTGATGATGTACTTAGTCTTGGTCCCACCCACCAAACCATTACGGTTCATTACTTTTTTTTTTTATATCATTTATTTAAAAAGAAGAACAACAACCATCTCATCTACCGACGGTGACTACGAGATAGAAGAGTACCTAGGAGGACACCAGATACTGCTACAACTCCTGATATGATTGCAACTCCAACAAGTCCCTCACGGTTGACTTTACGTTCAATAAGTTCTTCAAGATCAATTGCTTGTGGATTCGTAGGTTCCCTACCTAATAGGACTTGATTATATCGCTTAGCTTCAGAGTAGTTTCCTAGTCGATAATGACCAACTGCTAGATAATATAAGCACTCTCTTCGTCGTGACGGGGCATCTCTAAATAATTCCGCCAATAGCTTAACCCCAAGTGATTGGTCACGTCGACCAGATGATTTTACAAGACCCCAAGCATAATTGAATTTCGTTTGAACAGAAACATTGTCTCCTTCTTGTTCGTATTGGCGTCTTAAAACTGCTAGTTCAGCATCTGTAAGAGGGCTAAATAAAGGCGAACTTGTCAGTACTATAAAAATAGATTAAAAAAATTAAAAAATTGTTGAAATAAACCTTTCAGTATCTGCAGCATCTTTACATTTCAGTTAGTTTATTGGTTTCTTTGTGAATGATACGCAAGTTGGACTTACAAGGAAGAGTTTCGTCGCCCATGGTTGTTGTTATTGAAAGGCAAGTCGAGAGAATGGATTTGGGATGAAAGACATGACAGCCGCTCTTAGTTACCAAAAGTGGCCAATTATCGTTATAACTCATTTTTATATCGTGAGCATATCCCACATATAATTTGACACAAAAAAGCGACTATATCCTTTATCAAGGGCCAAAGAGTGAATATCTTTACCATCGATTGACGTGATGACTGCCTTTGTAAACTCGTGATTATTTGCATTAGGAACAAGTCTGATTCCTAGTGAACGAAACAAATTCAACTGTAAAACAGTCTTGTCAGATTCTGGACTTGAATCAACAACTTTATATTCATCATCTTGCTGTAATCTTTCTTCAAGACTTGCAACTGTTGCTTCAAGTGCTTGATTATCCGTTTCTAAATCATTAATTTGGCGAGCAAGTTCAAATTTATCACGTTCTAATCTTGCCATAACTTCGTCATGGTGTTGAATTTTCTCTTGCCTTGATTTAGCTGCAACTTGTCTACTATCTCTCGACATTTCCAATTGGCGAGATAATTTCTGTAGTAATGACCGAGTTTCAATCCGATGAGATAGTCGTGATTGTCTTAAAAGATCTACACTATGGGTTATCCTATCAAGAGCTTGGATATCCTCATCTATATTCAATGTATCCGAGCATGATTGAATAGCTTGAGCTGTATTGTCTTGTTGAATCATTGTTGGCGGGGTTAATTGAGTTGTCAATGATAGTTTGTTGTTGTTGTTGTTTAGATTCAAAAATAAGGGTCATCGAGACCATATGGTTGCTAAGGGCAACGACGCGTAACGAAAAATTTAACAACACGAGGGTGGGCGTAATAATTTATAAATCAATACAACGATATTGTCATTGTACTTGAGTCGCTCATAAATAAACTGTTAGACAATATTTACGTAAATAAAATAACAATAAAATAAACCATTATACGCGTCGTTGAACCCATAACGAACTCTTTTCACCCTCCTTCTCGTACTCTCCCCCCTTGACGCCCTTTCTGTTTTAGGTAGTCAAACCTTCTTGCACAACGGGACGACGCAAAACCCAAAATTATTATCACAAAACTCAACACCATCGCCAACTTGTGAGATTAAGCTGTGCAATGCTCCGATGCAGCATCCTGTGGGCCCGTCAGACATCTACCTGGTATTCTAATTCTCTCGGCTTTTTTTTTTTTTTTTTTTTTGTTTTTTACGCGCTTAACTAACCGACTCTCCCCCCCTCTCTTGTAGGCCTCCTACTCGGGTACAGACGTGTATGAAATGCTAGTCGGCTCAGTCAGTGTAATGCGAAGGAAAAGAGATTCATGGCTTAATGCAACTCAACTACTAAAAGTCGCTGGTATCGACAGAGGTAAAAGAATGCGTATACTTGATCGAGATATCATATCTGGACCCCATGAAAAAGTTCAAGGCGGTTACGGTAAATATCAAGGTACATGGATTCCTTTTCAAAGAGCTCGCGATTTATGTACTCAATATGCTATTGATCATTTAATTCAGCCACTTCTCGATCTTGATATTGATCGTATATTAGCTGGCGCCACTGATTTAACCCCGACAAAGGAGCAGTCCATGGCCCAACGACGGAAACTACAATTTTATAATAATCCTAGCTCTTTTCAGTCATACCCTCCTCCTGGTCCCCCTGCTTCTTCTTTACCTCATATGGGTATCATGTCACACACTGTCGATACCCCCTCTCAACCCACACCTATCACTACCAATAATAACTACCCACCACCACCACCACCGCCGTCACAGCCACAGACTGATGATGATGACAATAACAACAATAAACGCAGGCATGAGTCTCAACCCGCTGATGGGGCAACTAGTGATCAAGATTCTGCAAATATTAATGGATCACTTACAAGTACACCCCCAAATAATCCTCCACGCAAACGGGCAAGGCTTAATGATCAAAGTCGCGCTGCATCAATGGAGCCAACCCCATCAGCAAGTCAATTCATGACTCCATCATCAGTTTATTATCCTGCTCCAGAGAAAGATTCTTCTAGTATTAATGAGAGTATGCCGCTTGAATCTTTGGATCCTTCTATTACTCCATACTATGAAAAGTCAAAGGAGCAGTTAACTCAATTGTTTTTAAAGTCATCATCATCATCATCTAATTCATCTTCTTCTCAGCAACCACAAACAGAAGAAGCAGGTACTAATGGTAATGGAGATGTTGTTTCTGCTAATATCAACTACGATGTCCCAATCGATGAATTTGGCCATACAGCTCTACATTGGGCAGCAGCATTAGCACGAATTCCACTTGTTAAGCATTTGGTTGTTAAAGGTGCACGTCCGCAACGAGTTAATTATGCTGGTGAAACTGCACTGGTAAGGGCAGTACTTGTGACGAATAATTTGGATCAATCATCATTTCCTGAATTGTTGGATCTACTCTACCCGGCAATTACAATTGCTGATAAGCAAGGAAGGAATGTTTTACATCATATTGCATTAACAGCAGGAATCAAAGGAAGAAGTAGTGCATCACGATATTATTTAGAATGTTTACTTGAGTGGATTGTTCAAAAGGGTAATAATTCTGGACAGAGTAAATTAGGATTATCAAAGTTTATTACAAATATTGTGAATGCTCAGGATAAGAGTGGTGATACAGCATTAAATATTGCTGCAAGAATTGGGAATAAATCAATTGTTCAACAATTATTGGAAGTTGGAGCTGATGCAGCTTTGGCTAATAGAGCTGGATTACGCCCATTAGATTTTGGAATCTCATCAAGTACGCCAAGTCAGACAAGTAATAATACTAATAATAACAATAATAATAATAGTAATAATCAAGGACTTGGACTTTTGAATAATGAAAATAAAAATAACAATATTAATATCCAAAGGAGTAAGGATATTATTTTAACAATGCAAGAGACAATTCGACAACTTGAAGGAGAATTTTCTCGTGAATTACAAGGGAAACAACATAATGTTGAAGAAGTTCATAGTCATTTAAGAGATATTACAACCAAATTGGGTAAAGACAGATGGCAAACAGAGAATTTACGATTGCAATTAAATAGGCTTGTGGATTTACAACAAAGAGGACAGAATTTAGAGAGGGCAATAAAAGATGAAGATGATCGGTTTAGGCAGGATGAGGCAGCAGCAGCTGCTGCAGTGACTGGTGGTCACGTAGTGGTATCATCAGATGGTGAGGAACAGCCCATTGGTAGCAGTGGAGAAGTCAAAGCATCGTCAACAACATCTGGAACCAAGGATGAGAATGCCAACAGCAGCAATAGCAGCAGTAGTACCGGTAGCGGTGGTGGTGGTGGTGGCGGTGGTGAAGCAGCATCATCTACTACAACTACAGGGACAACAGGACTTGGATTTGATGGTAATATTGATGCGGATGAACCATTTAGGGCATGGACAGTTGAAGCGAGGCAAGATGGAACAGTTATGGAATCAGTAAATCGTGGAATACCAATACCAGTTTTAAGGGCAAGAATTGTTGCATATGAAAAGAATGCAGCTCATTTAAATAAAGTGAGTATTGCATTAAGAGGAAGGAGTGCAGATTTAGAAAATAAATATCGAAAAGTTGTTGCACAATGTACAGGTGTTGATATTTCAAAAGTTGATCCATTACTTGAAGGATTATTACAAGCAATTGAAAGTGATCCAGCTGAAGTTGATATGACAAGGGTTGCAGGATTTTTAAGGAAAATCGATGAAGAAACAACATCAAATTGATGCAAGGTATGCGCTAAATGGAGTCTTTTGAATAACTCCCCCCCCCCACCCCCTTTTTTTTTTGGTCTTCTTTTTTTGTGTGCGCGTGTGTGTTCTTTACACGTTTTGTCTGTACTTTTACAGTTAGGTATTAAATTTTTTTTTGGTTTCTTTCTAATTGTTTTGAGAGTTTTTTTTTTCTTTTATACTACAAACCATTCCCCCCACTTGCTTCCCTTGGTCTCTTCTTTTCTTGTCTTTTCTTCGTTCTTTTTTTTTTTTTTTCTCAATACCCACCCCCCGCCTCTCTGAGCTCAGTCTGATCTTATAATTGGCAGGCTTTTCGAGCTGGATGTGTATTTACACAGGGCGGGAAGATTAAAAGACCAAAACCAGTCGAATTTGAGTATAAATCTATCTAATATTTTTTTAAAGTGGTAGTTTTATAATTAACGACAAGAAGTACATTATATTTTATTATTATCATTATTATTCTAGTTTTTTTTTTTTTTTTTTTTTTTCAAGAAGCCAAGGCTTGACCAACACGTACATGCTGACCAGGTCGAACATTAAAATCAAAATAATTTGGAGCTTCAAATACAAGAACAACAGTAGATCCTAAATTAAATCCACCCATTTCTTGTCCCTTTTGTAATGGTAAACCATGAAGAATTGGTGATGCTTTTGCATAACTTGCTTCATAACAAGTATTTGATTTTTCCTTTGTCTTCTTGTTCTTGTTCTTTTTTCTTGATGATGAATTTTTAATAATTATTTCAGATTCTTCCTTTTCTTGTGCTGGTGCATAATAAGTATTTGTCTTTAAATATTTATCAAAATTAACAATAATTGATCCAACATTTGTTGCACCAACAGGTGTCATTGAAAAGAATCCATGCTTCCATCTACCTAATAATGCAACCCTTTCATTTAATACAAATAAATTTGCAAGACGTGTTTGAAAATATGGTGCAACTGAATAAAGTTCTCCAGTAAAATGTCTCCTTAATTCTACAACCCAATTGGTTGGTGAATGAAATCTATGATAATCACCTGGTGCTAGATAAATTACTGCAAAGAATAATTTTCGATCTTTTGGTGCAGTATCTACCCTTTCTGATGCCCATTCTGCTGCTCCCTCTTTATCCAATAATGATTGACCCTGTTGACTACTTGCATCACCTGGAAGTTTAGATATGTGCTCTTCCCCATGATGATGATGATGTTTATCTGATTTACCTTGAGCAGGACTATGACCTAAAAGGTCACTAAGGGTATAAGTAATTCCATTAACAACTGCAAAATCTTTATCTTGTTGAAGAGTTTCGTAATCTTGTGGGTATTTATGTCCTTTATCAAATGCAACTTTTACGACATTATCTTGTTGCTGTGCTTGATTACCAAGTAATGCATCTAATGAATATGTCATTCCCTTGACTTGCTCAATTTCTCTTCCCTTTATAACCCCTAAATGTAAAATTTTACCATCAGCTGGTGATACCATCTCAGCATTTGAATCAATTGGTCTAGCACCTGGTTTTAATTCACGATAAAAAAATTCCGCAAGATTCTTATAATGACATAAATCAGGATCTGCAATCTCATTTAAATCAACTCCAAATAATTTTGAATAAAGTTTAAACCCAGGTGTTCGTGCCCATATTGGTAATTGCATCTCATTAACCCGTCCCCATAAACGTGATGCCGCTTTTAATGGTAATGTTGAATATATAAATACTTGCCATGGACCTGCTGGTCTAATTGGTTTTTTCTCTTGTTGTTGCTCTCCACCTTGGCCTCGCTTTTGTTGTCTCTTTCGATATTGATGAATTGCCGCAACAAGACATAAAACTACAACAGGCGCTGCAGCTGCCCACCATTTCATATTCCTCGCAGCTGCGATTGCCACCTTTCGTTTCCCACTACCATTACTATTACTATGATAATAGTGATTATGAAATCGTTTAGACGCTGCCGCGCGTCCAATACTCTTGGATAATAATCCATGCATAATCATTGGGCGACGTCCTGCTTTAGCCATTGCTGCTCCTGCTGCTGCTGCCGCCATTGCTGCAGCTGCTGTAACACGTTTCTTTGCACTTTTTCCACCTATTTCCTGCCCCTGGCTAGGATTCAAGTAATGCTTTATATTTGTAGGATTTACAATCCCTTTTAAAGATGAAGATCTTCTAATTGATCGGAGAACTCCTCCATATCGGTTCCTAGTACCTGCGCCTTGTGGTCGTCGGCGGAGAAGAAATGTTGGTCTCATGATCTTTAAACCGGGGTTGGAAGGGGTGTGGTTAAAAGGTAGGATTTGGTGATGGTTCGTTTTTGGTGTAGTGTTTTTCTTGCTCCCGTTAAAACATTCCAACGAAAAAAAAAAAAACAACTACACCAAGAAAATCAAAGGGGGTGACCATCAAGGACAAAAGTGATAACCAAACACGATCCGATATAGGGTTGAAAAAAAAATTTTGAATTTTTTGAAGAAAAAAAATAAAAGAGGAGAGATAGCTATATAATATAATATATATACAAATCAGATCATTAAGGATAAATAAGAATTTAAAAAAAAAAAAACCCACAAGAGAAAACCCACATTCATTTTAGTAGTATTACATATAAAAAAAAAAAAAAATAGAAGAAAAGAAAGAATGAGCCAACCAAAAATTTACCGTGAAAGAAAGAGAGAAAAGAAAGAAGGAAAGGTAAAAAAAAAAAAAAGAATGTCATGTGAATTGGTTTCTCCAATTTTTTTTTTTAAAAGTCCTCATCAACAGTAAAGTTACCAGCAGATTCATTCTTTTGAGAACCAGACAGAACACCAGCCTTTTGATAATCACTAACACGCTTTTCGAAAAAGTTTGTCTTTCCAGATAACGAGATATTTTCCATAAAATCAAATGGATTAGTAGCATTGTAAACTCTTTTATTTCCTAGACTAATTAAGAGTCGATCTGCACAAAATTCAATATATTGACACATGAGTTTAGCATTCATACCTAAAAGTGCAACTGGTAATGCTTCAGTTAAGTATTCTTGCTCAATTGCAACTGCTTCAGTAACGATTCTTTGAATTCTTTCCTTTGGTGGCCTGCACCGAAGATGACAAAATAACAAGCATGCAAAATCTGTATGCATACCTTCATCACGACTAATTAATTCATTAGAGAATGTTAATCCAGGCATGAGACCACGCTTCTTTAACCAAAAGATTGATGCAAATGATCCAGAAAAGAAAATTCCTTCAACTGCAGCAAATGCAACTAATCTTTCAGCAAAGATTGAATCTTTATCTTCAATCCATTCAATTGCCCATTCGGCCTTCTTTTTGATACAGGGAATAGTCTCAATTGCATCAAATAGGTATTGACGCTCTTTTAAATCCTTAACATATGTATCAATCAGTAGTGAATATGTCTCTGAATGAATGTTTTCAATCATAATTTGAAATCCGTAAAAGCATCTAGCTTCAGGTATTTGGACTTCAGCACTAAATCGTTCAACTAAATTTTCATTAACGATTCCATCAGATGCAGCAAAGAATGCAAGAACACGTGAGATGAAGTATCGCTCATCATCATTTAGTTTATTCTCCCAATCGCCAACATCTTTGCTCAGATCGATTTCTTCAGCGGTCCAAAATGATGCTTCTGCTTGCTTATACATTTGCCAAATCTCATGGTACTTGATAGGAAACAAAACGAATCGGTGGGGATTCGCTCTTAACAATGGTTCATTCTTTTGCTCGGCCTTGAGTTCTTTGCGTGACTTTTCGACCGGGGTCTCAACAATTGTTTCGGGGACTGAATTCTCGGGCTGATCCTCGACAGTTTGCTCTTCCTTCTTGTCCTCTTCTTTATCAGGAGTCTTTATATCCTTATTCTCCTTAGCATCTGCAGGGTTGTTGGTAGAACGAGTCTTCAAAGGTGATTCCATAGTCAAGTCTTCAAGAGAGTTTGCAGCCTTGTCATGTTAGTTAAATCGCAACCACCAGCATAGAACCAAATTGTTTCTTACCTTCTTGGAAGGAGTAATATCAGACATCTTGAAGGTAATTTGAATTGATGGTAAAGTAAAGGAGGAGGTGGTTCGGTCAAGTCGATTTTGGGAGGAGAAAAACATTCACCTTTAAGTTTATATTTTCCGACGCGTGATCATAATTACCCGTGTGACGCGTGCATTTCACGCGTTTTTTTAATTAACCTTTTTCATCCCTTTACGCGACGCGTGTCTGACGTGATTTTACCATAATTAGTTAACTTCAACCTAGGCACTATACCATAACGAACTTCAATATCGAGAGATAACAAACAAAATAAGAAAGAAAGAAAAAAAAAAAAGAGAATCAAGAATGCGCCCGAGGAAAAGAGCAAGAATATTACTTGATGATGATGATGATGATGACAGCCAAAAACAACTAAATCATGACAATAAATCAAGTCATTTGTTGGTGTCTGGATCGTCTCCTGAGCCGCGTCGATCGTCCGATACAAGCACCATCAGTCAAGGTTTAGATTGCTCCCAACCAGATGATAACGATCATGATGATGATGATTCTGACGATCTGGATATCATTACTATATCTTCACCGCAACTGCAATCAGCCCCTGATAGACGCAAAACAGGATTATCCCGTCTCAGAGCAAGAAGGAGGAAGTCTTTGTCGGATAAGTCCGAGTCACCTGACTCTTATTATGAAGATCAAGATCAAGATGATGGTATAGATGATTTTGTCATTGAGGACGGTAACTCACCTCTTGCAGAATTGCCAGATAACTTTTCTCTGCGGAATCGGTCAGGGGACCCCGAGGATCAGTTTGATTCCATTGTTGAACAGCTCATCTACTATTATGTATGTGGTAAAGAAGTTTATCTTGTCGATGAAGAGGTGATCAATTCATGTGTTGGTCAATTAGATCGACAAATGGGTGGATGTTGTGATTCCCTTATAAGTTCAGTATGGCACGCAGATGTGGTGCATGATATCAAACGGAGCCCTCATCTTACTCTTGAGTATCAACCAAATCCTGAGAATTGGGGCTTTTGTGAGTGTTGCCAGAGCCAGAGGGATGCAATTACTGATCGTCTTGTACTTGTGAGTACGACAACTGACAAGACAGCGACGGCATGCAGCAGCAGTAGCAAAGTGATTGAATCGCTCATCAAACATCCACCTCTTGACTCATCTCCCCAAGGTCAATCTATATACTATGTAGGTTCAACTTGTGCAAGGCGTGCCCAGCTCGTCCATACAATGATACATTGGAAGCGTACTGTAGCTCAGCAAGTGGAATCTTTAGTCTACAGTTGTGGCTTATACAGGACATTTATCAAAGAGGCTAAAGTATATATGGAGCATAATGATAATAATAATAATAATAATGAGGTAATGACTGAACGCAAGATTGCTCTTGCTCAACAAATCATTGATAATCTACGATTTGAACGCATTATTCAAACGGAACTTTGGCCCAATTTCCAATCAACACTGGATGCAGGTGTTGCCTTTTTGACTCATAATGGCAAGCTAACAAAAGATCTTGAAGCCTTCTTTAAAGAGAATAATAATCATAATAGTCAACAACAATTTCCTATAAAGGAACACAAACATTTAGAAAAGTCAATATCTAGTAATGGTCGCATCACGGATTATTTTACTATCAAGAAAAAATAAAACATCAAGGTTAAGAATAATATAAATATAATATAATATATATTGCTTTAATATATGTACAGGACTTTACACGGCGTTACATTTTTTTTTTTGCTTCTATTTAGGCATTAGCAGCAGGAGTTTGACCAGTTAGAACGTCGTTTGTGCCCTGGGTTAATTTCATTTCCTTTTCCATTTCAATAAGTTGTTGTTCACTAAGAATACTCAAAGATAGTGGTACACCCAATAGTAATGCACTACTTGTAACAACATAAATGAATTTCCCACCACCTGTAAATGAAGTTTTAAATATTGATCCAATTTTAGATAATGTACTTGCAATTGCTGTACGATGAGATGGAGGGATTGCATCCTTTAATGCTGCAAGTCTTTCCAATAATGTTTCCTGTGATGGGTCAAATTCATCATCATATTCGTCATCTTGTTCGAATTCATCTTCAAACTCTTCAGATTCATCACTGAAATCAGAATCACTCTCATGACCAAATCCAGCTTCTGCCTTCTTTTGTTGCTGATCGTTCTCGTCTACAACGCTGAGTTTCACCATCTTTTGATTGTTGTTGTTGGTACAAGTGAAGTTGTTGAAATCGACAATGGGAGGTTTAAAATTTCTTTTTTTCCCTCCTTGCTTGGGACAAAATCTGAGGAGGGTAAACTAATATTGCTTACATATATCTTAGTCAGCACAAGATTTTAGGAAATATAATCTTTTGTTTATATATTTTACTTGGACTCGGATTCGAAATTAATTACTAATACTGGCCCCTGTTAATCACTTGGTTGGTTGGTGATTTTATTTCCCCTGTTGTGGTTTTCAGAGGTGATCCCAAATCCCAGTCTAAACTCGGTACAAACTCGCTTGGAAATCCATCTTGTGCGAAAATAAAACAGTTATGAGATTGCACATCAACTTTCTATTATTGCTAGCCAGTTTAGTGCTCGGTGGCGAGGTTCTCGAACTTACGGGCGATAACTTTGATGAGTTAATTATCAATAGTGGCAAACCATCTCTTGTCGAGGTAAGGGCGGGCTTTTCTTTTCTTTTTCTCTTCTCTTTTGCCATGATGATGCTAATAATAATTCTATATATAATAAGTTCTATGCAAGTTGGTGTGGTCACTGTAAACGGCTGGCACCGACTTATGATGAGTTGGCTGAACTTTTCTCGGAAGAGGATGTTCGGATCGGTATGTTAAAAAAGGTTCTGATGGCCAAAACTCTAGAGAAATATCACTGACTGACTGGATTTTTGATTGATTTATATTTTTAGCTAAAATTGATGCTGATAAACATAGACGGATTGGTACACAATTTAATATTGAAGGATTCCCTACTATAAAGATTTTTGATGGTAAAGGATCAGAACCAGTTGATTACCATGGAAAACGAGATCTTGATTCATTTGCATCATTTATTGAAACTCAGACAACTGTCAAACCGAAAAAAGTAATTACTAATCCAGATAAGAGTTATGTGACTAATTTGGATGACATTACATTTGATCAAGTTATTACAGATCCTTCAAAGACTGTACTTGCAGCTTTTACTGCAAATTGGTGTGGTCACTGCAAGAATTTAGTTCCTGTATGGGAAGAATTAGCAAAGATATTCAAGGATGAGCCTGATGTTGTGATTGCCAAGATTGATACCACTGCACCAAATGCTAAACATATTCATCCAAGGTTTAATGTTGAATCATATCCAACGATAATGTTTTTTGATAAAGATACCGATTTAAAAAAGCCAGATAAACATTTAGGAGCTCGTGATATGCAAACATTAGTTAATTTAGTGAATGCAAGAGCAAATACTCATCGTACTGTTGAGGGGAAATTAAATAATCAAGCAGGAAGAATCAGTAAACTTGATGAATTAATACTTTTATATGGAACAGCAGCTGAAAAGAAACAAGGACAAATTGCAAATGAAATTAAATCAGTTGCTGAATCATTACAAGATGAATCTGTAAAGTATTACCTTAAAGTCATTGATAAATTATCAAAGGCACCAGATTATGCATCAAAGGAGTTAACGCGACTAGAGAATATTTTAGCAAAGGGTAATTTAGCCCCTGAAAAGCAAGACAATATGATAATTCGCAAGAATATTCTGTCGGTATTTAATAGAGACAAGAGCGATAATAAGGTTAAAGATGAATTGTAAAAAAGGGATAAATTTACACTTTATGTTACACACGCGCCCAAAAAAAATAAATAAATAAATAAATAAAATAAATTATTATTCGCTGAGTTCAATAAGAGACTTTTCCAATCTGTCCATTTGTTTACTCATATCGTTGACTAGAATAAAATTAAATCAGTAATGTCTTTTTTTTTTTTTTTTCAAGTCAATAATCCCCCGGGGATATACTCACACTGTTTCTGGAAAGTAGAATTCATCTCATTAACCTTATCAGTCTGAGAGGGACAAGAATCTGTCAGTACAAGATAACTACAAAATTTTTTAAAATGACTCGAAATATATATTTACCAATTGGGTCAGAGTATTCTCGAGTCGAATCCCAACTTGACGCGATGGTTCATATGTACTATTATTATTGTCATTTGCTGGCTGCTCCTTCTCTTGATGACCATTCGTATTTGATTTCGCCTCAATTACGCTACTATATGATGTTTCAGAAGATGATGATGATGATGGTTTATTACCTTCCTCCGCCATAGTAAAATGCCAGGGTTTGGTGGTTAGTTTACTTATTCGGTGCTTTAGGGAATAATTAAGTTACCCGGCTCTTGGGAGAGAAGACGTTGGGAGAAGAGAAAAAAAAAAAAATAAATAAATAAAATCTCATCTCGAAAAAAAAAAAAAAAAGTCAAGTTAGAACAGTAAATATGGCAGCAAAGAAGAATCAACAGAAGAAGAAGGAGGAAGTTGTGCCAATTGTTGAAGAGCCTGAGACTGAGGAAGAGGAACAGGTTGTTGTGGAACAGCAAGAAGAGATTATAGTTGAGACTAATAACGATGATGAAGAATCTAGCAGTGAAGATGAAATACCGAATTTAATCGACACAAATCGGCTTATGGAGAGCTCGAGTGATGATGATGATGAGGACGAGGTAGAGGAAGGGGAAGAGGTAGAGGAAGGGGAAGAGGTAGAGGAAGAAGGAGAAGAAGAAGAAGGAGAAAGTGACGAAGAAAGCGAGGAAGAAATCGACATTGAACAAGTGTCAGAATTCGAACAAGATGCCGATGTCATACCAGTTCAACGTCTGACGATAAACAATCAAAGTGCTCTTTTACAGAGTCTAGCATCTATTGAATTAGGGGTTGATAAGTTGCCATTTTCAGAGCACATGTCAGTTACGAGTAGTGAGCCAGTTGAAATAAAAGATGTTGAAAATGATTTACAAAGGGAATTAGCATTTTATAAGCAAGCAATTGAAGGATCAAAAGTTGGTAAAACAAAATTAACAAGTATTGGTGTACCATTTGCTAGACCAGAAGATTATTTTGCAGAGATGGTTAAATCTGATCAACATATGGATAAATTACAATCAAAGATTCGTAAAGATGAAATTGAAAAGAAGAATGCAAGTGAAGCTAGACGTCAACGTGATTTAAAGAAATTTGGTAAACAAGTTCAAATTGAAAAACTTCAACAACGACAAAAGCAAAAGCGTGATACACTTGATAATATAAAATCACTTAAAAGGAAAGGTAATCTTACAATTGATGATGATTTTGATATAGCACTTGAAGAAGCTGCTGCAAATAAGCAAGAAAGAAGAGGGAATAATGATCATCGTGATGGTGGTAAAAATTCAAAAAGGATTAAAAAGGATGCAAAATTTGGCATGGGTGGTCAAAAAAGGTATGCAAAGGCTAATTCATCACAATCTACAAGTGATTTATCTGGGTTTAATTCTAAAGCAATGAAACAGAAACGGCCAGGTAAATCTCGCAGGAATGCAAATAGGCGATAATTTTATATATATATATATATAATATACATACAAATAAAAATTATCCTTAATGTTTTAAAAAATATCAACTTGTTCATTAATTAACTTGCATGTCCAATTCCATACCTGTTGTTGCAATTCATGGGGGAATTTGTAAATGGGGATTCTGCAACCTGATGAGCATAACTGTGCTGCAATTTCTCCATCTACTTTAAACCCATTTTGAAATAAAGCTTTCAAGATTACATTGTTTGTGTGTCGGGGTAAAAGGTTGAATCTATTTTTTTTATGTAATAGTTTAATAGAATCATCTCTGATATAATCTGTTGAATGTGCTTGTATATTTAATTCATTTGGTGTATATAAAATAATTGAAACATTGTAATGAGAAAAGAATTTTGCCCATTTATTAAGGCACATTACTGATAATGCAGATATTGTACCAAGTCCAATCCCCCCATCACAATATTTCATATATTGTACAAGATTAAGATGACCAGTTGGACGAATAGCTAATTTAGCAACTGAAGAATCAAAATCTTCAAAACGAAATGCTGTATTATAATGCTTAGAAGCAACCATTATAATACGATCAATAATATGATTTCGTAAATGATAAATAATTGCAAATTGTGATAAATGATTAATTGTAATACCAAGTTCAGTACCACCAACCGTATAAGATGGTGGCCCCCAGCATGCAATTGAAACTCCTAAAATTAATTTATCAACTTTACCAAATCTTGAAATAATTGTTTGAGCAAATCGCTTTGCATTATCAATATTTGCAAAATTAACTACAATACTTTCAATATGATATCCTGTATTCTCCTTTGCTTGTTGTTTTAATTTAGCAACCACTTTTAAAACTGGTATACTATTCGTATCAGGTATTGCAATAACAATGGTATCATTAATTGGTATCTTGGTTCCTGTTTTAGGTATCAACATTAATTCAACTGCCTCCACACTAAGTCGTGATGTAGCCCCTGTCCACACAATTATCATGAGGTATATAACAAGGGGTATTGTTTCAGGATATATATATGTGTATATGTTGAAAGTTGAGTAAAAATAATAGTAATTTATTGTATATGCATGTGTAAAAAAAAAAAAAAAAAACTAAAATATATATATATATCCTACACATGGCAATATATGGACAAAAAAAAAAAAAAAGAAAAAGAAAAAAGATTCATAGACTTCATTTATTCACTCACTCTGCCTCTCCAATTTCAATCGTAGTTTCCCACTTTATATTTGTCGATGCATTGCATCGTTTACTCATGAATTCATCAACAATATTCAATGTTTGACAACGAACTTGTGATTGTAATTCAGTACTCCCCTTATATTCAATTCTTATATTAACCATAAATAAATCATGATGTACCTGCCATAATGCAATTTTTGGTTTTTTATTATTAACTCCTAATACTTTAGATTGAATTTCTTTTCCAATATTATCAATATCTTTTGAGAATGGATTACTCAACATTACAATCCCCCCTAGAGCAATTGCAAGTCGACATCCAACAAGGCACATTGCAATTGAAAACACAAGCGTAACAATAGTGTCTACCCCATCAAGTTCAGCTGCTGGTGTAAAGGGTAAAAGTAGTAATGAGATACAACAACTCAAGGTAATAAGGTGACTTGGATTAGTTAATACTGCTGATGATGATGGATGAGGTCGAAGTGCTCTACCAATTCTCTGGTGATTTTTCAATCCCATTGCTGAAATAAGTGTCACAATACAAGCAAGTACAACTGGTACATTAGAAGATTTACTTGTAGCAGTAGTAGATGAAGAAAAGTGTTGACCAGCATCCCGGCCATGACGATGATGATTAAGCGCACCAGTAAATGCAGTTTCAACAACATGCGATACAATATCCAAACTCATAAATACAAGCATTACAGACATTGCCAATCCAGCTAATACTTCAACTCGTTCTAATCCAAATGGATGACGAATACTACTTTCTCTCCAAACATCAAAATTTGATATAACATCAACAGAAACGCATAATAATGCACCCATTGCATCATAAAGGATTAAATGAGATAATACTGTAAGAGACATTGAAGAATTTGCAAAAAATGAAACTTGAAGTGCAACCAAGAAATGACATACACAACAACCAAATCGAATCTTTTGTTCTCGTGACATACTCTGAATGCATTCACCAAGGGTTGGAATTGGTAATGATAGAGGAATTGCAAGTGGTTGCCTGACCGGTGGCTCAAGAAAAAAATTTATTGAAACTGATGAATGTTTATATCTGTGACCTTTACGTTGACTAGGCTTGTTGTTGATGGGGCTCGCAGATAGATCCACTGATTTAAAATTAAATGGTTGATTTATAGCATTTTTTAATGGCGATGGAGGTCTCCTTTCCGGTGAATGATTTATAATTCGAATTGGTGAATGATTCCTACTTCGAGATGGAGATCGTGATAATGCTGAATATTGTCTAGTCTCAACTCGATAAGGCGATTGAGTTCTTTGAGATGCTCCAGACCATCGAGGACTCTCGCGTTGTCCAGGAACGCTAAAAGATGGTCGACTGCGACGTCCACCATTATTCTGGTTATCGAAATAGCTTGGAGACATGAGTTCACCAGTAGACGCCCCATCCCATGTACTAGGAGATCCACTAGTAAGGAAATCAGCAGCTGATAATAATGGTGGTGGGGTGAGTGCAGCTTGCTCTGACCAATCCTCCTCAGGAATTGGGGGAGTACTCGACACAGAATGTGATCCACTATATCTGGGGCTTAATGGCCTACCAGGACTTGCAACTACAGGAATAGGAGCTGGAAGATCAGGTCCATCATCTAGAAGATAAGACGATGATGCGATACTACCTGTGGGAGCAAGTCCAGACATTGGTAGTCTTGCAGGAGAATCTCTTGCAGAAAATGTCGTCTTGTAAACCGCTTCTTGAGCTATTGGAGGTGAATCCGTGCTTGATATCTTGTGAAGAGCAAGTTTTGAAGACGCTCCTGTCGTACCTTCAACACCTCCTGATGTCGCAGATGAAGACGAAGATTTCCGACGAAATGCCTTGTAAAAAGGTGGCGGCTGTTGTTGTTGTTGATTATCACCACCACCACTACTAGTGCGATTACTCGTTTCCTCAGCCATTGCCCTTGCAAATGGATTCTCAGTCGATTCCACAACTGGAGAAGGGATCCCAAGCTGATTGGCAAAATCACTCAGACTCCTGCCAAGAAAGCTATTACGAGGCCGACGTGGTGGTGCTGCTGGCTGTATCGTACTAGTCGGCATAAATCGCTCCTTAGTCTTGTCGTCAAAAAGAAAACAAGCCAATCTCAATCCTGTTTTATCGGGGTTTGTGTCTCGAAACTTGTATATTTATATTATCCAAAGTTGGTTGCTCCGTCCGATTCATTTAAGCCTTTTCAAAACACGCGGCTCATTCCTCCCAGCAAATTAAGTAAATAAATGGAGATGGATCTACAAAACAAGGATAGAATGTGATATATAAATCGTCAAACAAGATATCTTAAATTCTGTTGCCATGAAAATATAAACAAATCAAACAATCAGCAAGCAAACTAAAACATACAGCAAAAATAAATAAATAGGGGTTGTTGAGTGTCTTTAGAACTTGGTGCGATTTCCAAAATCATTAACATTTGACTGTTCATTTGACTTGAGATCATTCACATTCGACTTGAGATCATTTACGTTTGACTTTAGTTCATTAACATTTGTCTTCAAGTCATTGATATTCGATTTGCCTTCCTGAGTCTTGTGCTCATGGCTCGATTGATTCCCAGTAGCTCCGGTAACAGCCGCTCCAGTTGCTTCATAACCTCTTCCAGTATGAGCTCCTTGTTGACCTTCAGAAGTGAATGTTGATGGCTTCCATTTTGAAGAATCTGAGGTTCCAGATACAGGATTATTTTGGGCGGTGGTGGAGGTCTGTTTATATGCTGGAGACTCGTTTGGATCAGCAGATCCTCCATATGAACCCTCTCCACTGTGTGCATGAGTTGCTGTCTCCTGTGCACCACGGTTCGGATTCATTGATCCTGCATGGAATGCCTCTGTTTCGTAAAAGCGAGGATGATGCTCTTTAGGTTTACCAGCATTTTCATTGCCCAAGAATGCCGCTTCAGATTCACCAACAGAAGCACCTTTACCTGTATAGGTACCCGACGTACCTGAGTGTGAAGTAGTAGGGCTAGTAGATGTAGGACTCTTACTATCCTTCTCATTGCGACGTTTGTCACCAAATAGATTCTTGGTCTTATCAACTAGCGTGTCCATTATACCATGGTGAGATTTGGATGATGAATTCGACGTTGTCTGGTGCAACTCTTGACTTGCCCTATGAAAAGAAAAAAATTCATATTAGAAAAAATGAAAAATAAAACTTTGTACTAAGAGAATAAATTTCAAGAAAAATATTTTTCTTTTTTTTTTTTTTTTTTATAAAGTACTTCTATAAATGCAAATGTATCTTTTTATAAATAATGCAAATAAAAATCAAAAAAAACAAAAAAAATATTCTTACCCTTTCTGATACTGTCCAGTTTGGGATTCGGAAGGATTAGTGGCGGAATATCCTTTAATATCTGAAGTAGTGGGTACATTTGTACTATCACCACTATATTTTGTAGATGATGAAGTATCGGTAGACTTTCCAGTTCTACCACCACCACCAACACTAGTTGCACTTACAATAGGCGCATTAATGGATGTACCTCTTTCTCCTGTTTGCAATGGTTCCTGACCAGGAATAGTTGCATTCTTGACTGGATTCTCAAATTCTCCATATTCTTCAGGGCGACCTTTTGCTGCCTTGGATTCATACGCATCAACCCCATAGTCGGCAGTAGATGGAATACCAGGCTGCTGCTGTGCATGATGATGAGTAGTGTGCTTGGGTGCACTAGTAGTAGTAGTATGCTGCTTAGTAGGCTTAGCATTCTTGGAATCATAATCGCCGCGAGCAGAAGGATCAATTTGTTCCTTGGCGACATGATGATGAGAAGGAGCATTTGGAGCAATATCAGGATACTTTTTAGAACCCTTGTCAGAAGAAGCAGCAAATCCACCAGGGATTATTTCTGCAACTCCGGCTTGCTTAGCAGACTCAGATACACCAGTCTTTGTGAAATCTTCAGATTCATCATCATGATACTTTGTAGCATAATTTGAATGACCAGGATCTTCGACTTCTCTTACTGGTCTGTGATGTGAAGGGGCACTATCAAAGGCCTGATCACTGTAAATTTTAGTCCCAGAACCCTTTGAAGGAATCTCTGATGAATGCTTATGTTTATCACTAGATTGTGGTTTATCGGTGCCTAAAAACTGACCACCAGTTCCAGTTGTTCTTTCACCAGCAATATTTGTCTTTTGATCTCCAGCATGCGTTGACTGTTGATGTTGAGCACTGGTAGTTTGTTGAGATCTGTTACTATAATCTGCACCAGATCCACTAGTGTGATAGATTTCTTCTCCCTCTCTAGTAGCCTTGGAAGAGGTAGTTGTGAATGTTTCTCCTGCTGTTGTTCTGGCAGCAGATGCAGAAAGATCACCACCAATAGGATCGGCATTAGTAGGAGCTGATCTAGGTTGAGCAGCAGTAGCTCTTCCAGCAGGAGCATTA
The DNA here is from genome assembly GCA_030574475.1 of Trigonopsis californica. Classification (NCBI taxonomy): domain Eukaryota; kingdom Fungi; phylum Ascomycota; class Trigonopsidomycetes; order Trigonopsidales; family Trigonopsidaceae; genus Trigonopsis; species Trigonopsis californica. The sequence continues at coordinate 56,856 of JAJMFC010000048.1, forward strand.
GGATCACCAGCTGGAGGAGGTGCTGACTTTGCCTCTTCAGCTGAAAATTGACCAGAACCAACTGGACCAGCTGGTGGATTCAAATCCATTTCCATGCGTCCAGTAGGTTGGCCAAACTTTGGGTTTGAAGGATGATGAGGTTGATCGTGATGTAAAGATGTCATATTTTGATTTAAAAAGAACAAAGTTTGTTGTTGTTGTTATTATGGAGAAGATCAAAAGAAGAGATGAGCCATGGCTTTTAATATAAACCCCGCAAAAAAAAAAAAAGTCGATGACGAAACGGGGTAAACACATTTTAGATTTCCCATGACGGAGGGGATTAATTCCAAGCTCCCATTAAAAAGTTATGACGCTAATCCATTCTATTTTTACTTTTTATTGACTAGATCGAGTCACGATGATGCTCAATAGCAAAAAGCTTAAAGCCGAACGTCATATTTTTTTTTTTTTTGGTGGAGGGAAATATTTTTTCGTCCCTGTGACGTCAACTCATCCCAACAATCATGTGCATGAAAGAGCCGTTCATCATCCATCGACATTCCAATTGGATCAAGTTATGAAGCTGCAAATAGGGAAGTCGATGATGAAAAGCCCTTTATTGACGCTAAATCTCTCCAGGTAAGAGAAAAATTCTCATTTTTTTTCTTCTTTTTTTAAAAAACCAAAGGTCGCGTGGTTTTTAGAGTCTGCTGGTATGGGCTATGAAGAATAGATAAATTCAATACCAAAAACTTTACACTGGGGCGCCGCACTTGACAAGTCTAGTTTGGTACCTGCAGAAAAGAGAAAGTCCTTAAACCTTCCTTCCCATAGTAGTCTAACACCCAACGTACTAGTACTAAAGCTAGCTTTTATCGCGCTTTTGTAGGGCTCAGAATCACTTATTTGTGAATTGCTTGGCAGGGTCGCGTCTTGTTGAAGGCTATCATTTTTTCTCCAAATTTCACACCCAATATTAAGATCGCTCTCATATGAATAAACATTAAAATCAAATCGACTTGTAAATGAAGATGCTGGGCTAGCTCTCAGTGAATAGGTAGAAGAAAGGTGCCCCATTAACGGATTGATCGAAAGGGTCATTGTCAATGGGGTACCTGTATAAGCTGAGAGTGCTGTGTAACGGAGACTTGTAGAGACTAGGAAAGAGTAAATGTCAGTAAGATGACACGTAACTTAGTTCATGTATAGAATCTTTACCTCCAATTGTTTTATTAAAAAGACCATAATAAACCTCTCCACCAGCGCTGAGCCTTGGTTTATTATCATGAGCAGATGAATCGGAGGCAAATGGATCCACTAGTTCCGCTGCAAAGTTATAAAGCCCACGAAATCCTAGTAATGCACCATCTGTACTGTATATAAATTCATTGCTATATCTTCCGTGATTATTTTGGAATTGAGTGGTTATAGTTCCTCCATTCTTGAGCTGCTTATCACTAACGCATGATAACACAAATTGACTGGTAGGAGAGTATCTTCGCACATACATTGCCTCGAGTTGATTCCGAGGAAGGAATAATCTTCCATAATAGAGAGAGTCTCTGGTATCAACGCGTCGACCACGATACCACACTTCCCATGCCCATGGAGGCTCAGGGCGTACCAGTGGCTTCATTAGCCTATATCCCGGAATGAAGTCATGTAATGGAGTTGTCTTGGATCCCTCAAGATTATTAAGAGGACATGTACTGTATAAATAGGAAATGGACCCGCTCACACTCCCCAGATTGCAAAGAGAGTATGATGAAGATACCCATGGCGTTGCTAATCCTAATACATTCAATCTAAACCCTGATGGAGGCTCAAAATCTAGCAGAGCTACATAGTAAATGACAAAACAAGATCAGTAAAATAAAATAAAAAAAAATAGAGAGAATTTTAAATTAAATTTTTTTTTTTTTTTTTACCTTGTGGTGTAGCACAGATATTCGCATAAAGATTATCTTCATCCCATTTCGTTTTGTCGTAGAATTTACGAAGAACATAATCCATATGGTTATACATTGCCTTCCATGATCCTCGAAGCAAAGCTGGCTGCTTCCTTTATTTTTTTGGTGTAGCATTTTTCTCGGTTCTCGAATTTTGTTGAGGAGGGTAACGTTTTGTGCAAATGTCCCAATTCAAGATAATTTAAATTTTTTTTTTTTTATTTTTTTATTTTTTTTTCGAGAAAATCTCCAGCTTAGCTCGAAAAGATCTTCAACCCAGAACAAAGCAATAATGCCAAAATCAAAACGAGCGAAACTCAGTTAGTATTATATATCTCCAATTGTTTTACCAGTATACTAACTTTGAATAAATTTTTTTAGTAACCTTAACCAAGACGGACAAGAAGGGCCGGGAGGGAAAAGAGGCACTATTTGATCAGATCCGGACTTCGTTAGAAAAGTACCGCTATGTATGGGTATTTGACGTAAGTAATATGCGAAATACATTCCTCAAGGATGTGCGACAGCAATGGACAGGAAGTCGGATTATGTTTGGGCGTACCAAAGTCATGGCCAAGGCACTGGGATTGACAAAGGAACAAGAATATAAGGACAATTTGAGCAAATTGACAAAATATGTTAATGGCAATGTTGGTTTATTATTAACAGATGAGAGCCCAGAGACAGTTCAAGATTGGTTCGATAGCTACTCTCAGACTGATTTCGCTCGAGCAGGAGTAATTGCTTCTCAGACAATCACTGTTCCAGAGGGACTTGTCTCTAGTAGAGGTGGTCAGATCCCTGAGGATGAGGATGTACCCATGGCTCACCCATTGGAATCTATGCTTCGCTCGTTGGGTATGCCTACAAGATTAGTCAATGGCAACATCACACTCGACACAGATTATACAATTTGCACTGAGGGCCAAACCCTTGATGGCAGGCAAACTCGGCTGCTTAAACAATTTGGTGTAGCTTTTGCTCAATTCAAAATTAAGCTCATTGCATATTATGATGGGGAATCTTCAAAGGTGACTGTTGTTGATCAGGATAAAGATTCAATGAAAGACTAGTATGTATGCTCTAGCTAAAAAAAAAAAAAAAAAAAAGTATTGTTTTTGCATGCTATTTTGTAAATTTGGAGACTCTCTTTTTTTTTTTTTTTTTGGTTTATGAAAAATTTTTCTGGCTTTTTGCTTTCCAAAATGTGGAATTTTATATAATGTACATTATTTAACAGCAAAAGTGATTTCTCTTTTTTTTGGTCTCTTGTTCTTTTGTGTAATCGCTAGAATTTTTTTCGTCTTCATCACCATCAATATTTCCGTCTTTTTGATTCACGATCATCAGAAAATCTTGAACCCGTTTCATGACTAGTTCTTGTCTTTCTCAAATCATCATCCCGACCACCACTACCAGCAGATATTCCATAAATATCTGAACTTGGTACAAATGCAAGAGGATCTGCACGTGATTGCCGCATAGGTACATTAGATGCTCCTTCATCACGAAATCCAAGTCCTGATCTATCACGTCCATACCTTTCTCCTCTACCGCTTCCTCCTCGGTCATCTGGTCTACTACTTCGATCCGATGAGGCAAAATCTCGGGAATAATGATCTCGTCCGCCACGTCCACCACCACGATCTCTACGATCGTCTCTACTGAATCCACGATCACGATCACGGTCACGATTCCGACTTGCTGATCCTCCTCCTCCACCTCTATCTCTGTCTCGATTTCGATCACGCGGTGGGGCTGTATCCCTTCGACCTCCTCTATCACCAGGCCTTGCCCGATCATTATAGGATGGTCGATAAGTGCCGCTCTCGGCAACACGCGGAGGAGGAGCAACAGCAGCAGCAGGAGCAGCTCGACGGTCAGGCGCACCCCGCATCAGTGCTGCCTTTGTATAGTGTCGACCACCTAATCCCCCACCTAGTCGACGAGGCTTCCACCCCTTGACTGTGCGGCCCCGTTCTACATCGACGATAATTTTGCGATTCAAAATGCGAGCACCATCCATAGCTCTGTACGCGTCCTTCATATCTCGTTCATGCGCAAATAGAATAAATGCATATCCACGGGATTTGCCATTCGCGTCACGTATAAGACGTATCTGTAAAATAAATCTTGATTAGCTTAAAGCTTGTTACACAAATCGGAAACTTACTCGATCCACTGGTCCAAAGCGAGAGAATTCCTTTTCCAGTAATGGCTCATCAACATCGTAATCAAGTCTGCTGACAAAGAGGACCTTGTAAGGATCACCCTTGATCTTTGGGTCGTGGTCAGGATCATATTCTTCGAGACCCTTTTCCAATTCCTTTTCAGCTCTCTTCTTCTTGTCTTGCCTATATTTGGCCTGTTTCTCCATCACTGTATCTGTAGGCTTAAACGTTGGATCTGGCTTATTAAGCTGCTCCAAGAATCCCTTGACTCCACTTATCCTCCGAGTTCTCCGCTTATCGCTAGAGTAATCTGACGGTGCAAGGTATCGCAAGGGTGGCCTTGGAGCAAACAGTGCCAGTAATGGTGGGGGAAGCTTGTCTGTCTATAGTGTGTTAGTATAATCATAGCGCCAAAAAAAACTTGTTCTCTCACCATGTTTTTCTATCTCTTTTGGAACCTTTTGTTGACTTGAACCCCAAGGGCCTTTCCGGGTGTAGCAAAAGTTCAAGAAGTTGGTGATGGGAATTCCAACTCCCACTGAACTTTTGCAACCTTTTCTTTTTTCCACCACTCCATTTTCTCTCGCTTTTCAAAGATGCCTGTGAATGTGGTTCCACGGGTTATTGCTCGGACAAGGAATGGTGTTGGTGCATTTGTTCTTCCTTGTCGCAAGATAACTCTGCAATTTTGTCAATGGGGAGGCAGCTCAGATGGGATGCGGTAAGTAAATTTACAATGTCGATCGGGGTCTAGAGTTAATATTATATTTTTTTTGATAGAGTATTTATTGCAAAGCGCCTGCAGGATTTTGCAAAGGCAAACTCAGAGATTCAATTTGATGTTTTGCGCAAAAATGGACATCCCGTCGCTACAGGTAGCTACATGAATGGACGAATAAAACCCATTTGCGTAAGGGGACTCAACGTTGACCAGATTGAACAAAAGCTCAACTTACTGCGGGATTCTAGTGGGTCCAAGCTGTCAAAACCAAAATTCCCCGTATCTTCGACAAATTCATCAGTCCGTGGAATATGGTCTCCCTTCCACAAGCACCAAGATGGACGTTTCAAGGTTTAGAAATGGCTCTTTTTGTACATAGGTGAATCTAATATTTTCTTTTTCTATTGTCTTTTCGTAGATTTTATGCTTTGTTTGCTTTTGCCTTGTTTAAAATTTGCAAGAGCATTTGATCTTGTGCATCGACATCTGGCATAGTGTTATTATTATTATTCTCGTAATTTTGCGACCCATTGGGTGTTATTGGCGGTGGTTTCTGACCTGCATATTGGTGGGATCGTAGTTCACTCATAAGACTTTCAGCATCCATCCCACTTCGCTTGGCCTTTGTATTGCTTGGTATCAACTCAGTTACACTCTCCCCATTATTTGCATCCTGAAATATAAGTGTTGTAACTGCTGGAGCTTTAGTCTGTTTAAGCGGGTTAAGATTATCCTCAGTGTTTACCATGCCAGTGGGAGGTCTTGGTACGGCACCGGCATCAGGCCCAGGTTTCATATTCAGTCGGCTCAGCAGTGATGAAGTTTGACTAGGTTCGATCTTTCTTCGAACCATGCTAGGACTGATGGGAAGAAAGGGGAATGGTAATGACGACGGAGGAGGAGGCTGTGGCAGAGATTGGAATGATGATGGTGATGCTGTCCGTATTGCAGGCTCCTCGAGTTGACGTTCAACATGGCTGGGCTTCTTGAGTAAAGCAAGGAGAGATGCATCTGCATTTTCATTAGGTTCAGGTGTCTCAAGTCTGTGGCTAGTAGCTTGTTTAGCTGGTTTGTGAAGAAGTGCTAAAAGTGACGAGATATCTTGCTTGGTCTCGGCCGATGTCGATGACGGTAGAGGTGGAGGGTAAGCAAATGATTCCGCAGGTTGTATGCCCAACAATTGACGCAGCGCTTTAGTCTCTTCTTCAGCTGATTGCTGGGGTAAGAATGGCTCAGGGATAGATACACCGCCTGCAGCTTTACGTTCAGCAGCTCGAACACGGTGAATAAACTTCTTGAGCGGGTTGAGGAATGGAACAACCAGGTAAAATTTCGGTCCCTTAGCAGATAGTTGATGAGCTTTTGATTTCTTTGACCACGTTGGAAGGCTACTTAAGCTATGCCATTCAATTTTCTTTAAATATTTTCAAGACAATTGTCAGTTATTTTTGATAACAAAGGAGAAGGAGGTTCTTTTTTTATTCTTAGCATACAGAAATCTCCTTTCGCGTTAGAGGCTCAAAATGAGAGTCGAGCGGCACATTCCGGGCAATATAGAGCCTGACATTTTGTTCTCTAATGGTAAATTCAATAAAATCCTTTTCGTTGAGATAAGAAGAACAATCGAAACCGGTTTCTTCCAATACCTCTCGGGCTGCACAATGGAGATCCTGTTCATCCTTATTTATTTTACCCTTGGGGAATCCCCAAGCAGAATTCGATTTCCACCCTTTGACAAGTATACACTATAGAAACCCCATATAGTTAGATCCAGAAAAAAAAAATTGAAACTTAACATGTCAACACTATCGACCTTATCCATCTCTTCATTGAGTAATATAGCTCCACGCACTGGGACTCGAGTCTTGTATAGCATAAAGTGTTCAAATGCTTTCTCTTGCATCCCGCTAAACTTGGCTAGCAATGGACATCTAGCAAACATAAAACTGGTAAAGTCCCGGAGAGAAATAGACGGGAGTTGAGGATTCTCCTCGCGGATAAAGTCCTCGTAAAACCATTGGGCTTCTTCGACTTGGAAGCATACTCGCTAAGCAATGTGTTAGTAGAGAGAATAGAATGAAAATAATACTCCTTAGTTGTTGTTTGTGAGAAAAAACTAACCTCTACCGCTGACAATTCTTCAGGAGGACAATTAATGATGAACCTGACCGACAGGTCGTCCAAGATGTTTTCGAATGGCTCGTGTGCAAAAGAATACTTGGAAGTGATGGCCATTTATTGGAAACCTTCATATGTTTTGTCTGTAACCTTGTCGACGTTGGACGTGGGAAGTTGGTGATGGTGGTTGGAATCGTGCGGCTCACCCTTGTTTTTTCTAATGTTAGAATGGAGGACAGGAAGGATCCTGAAGCTGCAGAACGTGAGCATGTTCATCAGGTTTACCAAGAGATTGCACAACATTTCTCGGATACGCGATATAAGGTATGGGGGGTGGTGGTGGGGGGGTCTGTTTATTTTTCACTTTTCTAACTATAGACTTGTTTTTTTCATTTCCAGCCATGGCCGTTAGTTGAAAAGTTTTTGCAGGGCCAGAAGCGAGGCTCTGTAGGGATAGATGTGGGATGCGGGAACGGCAAGTATCTCGGCGTTAATAAACATGTGTTGCTGATAGGTTCAGACAGGTACGTTAACAAGAACGTGAAAGGGCCCATCTCCAAGTGGAGGATATATTCTAACATGTAGTTAGATCGAGCGGGCTGATTGAGGCAGCAAAGGCTAAGAATACGCAGTACGAGCTCATGATCTCTGATGGTCTTGATGTGCCGTTTTGTCGTGGCCGGTTCGATTTTGCTATATCGATTGCCGTGATCCACCATTTCTCAACGCCTCAACGCAGAGTAGAAGCCATACAAGCTATACTTTCAAGTCTAGTGTCAGGCGGTACAGCTCTGATATATGTGTGGGCTCTTGAACAAAAAAATTCAAGACGTGGATGGGATGAGACTTCACCTGCAGATGTACTTGTACCCTGGGTTCTACCAGACAAGACTATTCGTCAAAGGTACTATCATTTATACGCTCGTGGAGAACTCGAATCAGACTGTCAGTCAGCTGGTGCTTACGTCGTTGAAAGTGGTTATGAACGTGACAATTGGTGGGCCATCATATCGAGGAATCACGCGTGACATCCATAGCCTAAGACTTTTATGAGCTAACACTCAGTATGCGTATCTTGGAAAGTACCGTAGATGGATACGCGTCGTAAGAACGAGCTTATATGCATAAAAGGCATCAATTCTCGCGTCTCAATGTTGCTGAATGAGATTATTATTACTATTTGCTCATCTTTTACGTGTTTAATTCTACAGTTATGCCTAGAACTCTGAATCGTTTATGGTAAGTGCAGACAATGTAATGTTATTTTGAGCGCGTTGCTGCTGCGACGCGTCCTCTTGGAGTAGATAAAAAGAGAAATAAAACCGCTGTTTGTTTTCTTGTTGATTTTCAAAACCATCTTAAGATGACTGTGGAAAATCTCACTGTGCAAGTAATATCCGATCTGACCAACTCACAGAGACGCGTATCTTTAGACTGGACGGTTGATGAATTGAGAAGCAAACTGGAACCTGTCACGGGTATTCCACCCAAGTCACAGTTGATTACAATATTGGCTCCACAAGGCAATGGCAAGGTCCTTAGCCGGATGACATCTGAAGACCATGATAGAAGAGTAGCAGACTTTAATTTATGCCCAGATTGTGTTGTCAAGGTGAGTAAAAAAAGCACAAGTTGTATATGATGATGAAGCTAATAAACTGTATAGATCCAAGACACGCGACCAGCGAGCGCTCAAATATTGGATGCTAAACAGCTAAATGATCCAAGCCAGGCTGGTGTGGAAAAATACGAAATGCCCAAAGAACAGTATGAGCAGCGATCAAATTCATTACGTGCATTTAAGCAGCAGAATCGAATGGGAAGATTTGATGATAACTTTATGAATCAGCAAAGGGAAAAATTACACCAACAGCAAGAGATTGCAAGGAAAATGATTCCAGGTAGTAGAGCCCTTTTGCCAGGAGATCGTCGCGGTACTGTCATGTATGTTGGACCTGTACCTGAGATTGACAGTCAGAAGGCAGATGGGATCCCACGTCAGTGGATTGGTGTAAGATTTGATGAACCCGTAGGAAAGAATGATGGTTCAATCAAGGCAACTCGGTATTTTAGCTGCCAGCCCAACTATGGATCTTTTGTACGGCCTGATCTGGTAGAGATTGGTGACTACCCTCCTTTAGATGACCTTGAAAGCGAGGACGAGGACGAGGTTTAGAATGAGCTTATTTTCTTTTCTTTTCTTTTCTTTGCATCCTGTGAGTATATTCATAATGACCACACACATATACATACATACATACATAGTTTACAAATAGCATGAAATTATTATTACGAAAAAAAAAACATGTCCGTGCTCATTTCAACTCCTGTTGTTGATACCTAATTCCTCATTTTCAAGTGTATTCGTCGCTTGTGCAAAAAATAATCGACAACTGGTTGTTTTTGACTTGTTTGCTATTGAATAAAAATTACCTCTAGGTACCCAGCATGTTCCACCTTGCTTTAAAATAAATACTGCATCTGCAACAGTGATTTCAACTGATCCACTAATTACGCAAAACATTACTGAATTTTCTTTAACATTCTTGAGACTTTTAAATCCATTCTTTGGTAGTTCAATGAATCCAGCTGCCAAAAATTCATCATCTTCATACATTTTGCAAATTCTTAATGAATGTTCAGATTTTGCAGTAAACCTTATAGCACTTCCAGAGAATGCAATTTTTGCTCGAGTCTGTTGGTCAGATTTTTCACCAAATCCTGAAATATTCGCGCTAACATGCCCTCGTTCAGCCCAATCTTCTGGTTCTGATATCTCTTCTTCTTGAGAATTCAATGACTCTTTCTTCCCCCCTACTGGTTTCCTGCTCCCTACTGACTTTTTAGGTTTTGTATGTCGAACTTCAACTTTGGGGCTTTCAACTTTAATAATTTCCTTAATTTCAGGTACCAACGGTCCAGATTGCCGCCGTTTAACAAGCTCGTACACAATCCTTTCATTACGCCAATATGCCAATGGGCTCATTCGCGACCGTGAAGATCGCCGTACTAAACCAATCCATGACAAATAATTAGTAAATATCATCAAAAAAAAAAAATAAATAAATAAATAAATAACATAAAAAGACGTAAAAACTTACAGCCTGTTGAATTTTCGTCTCCTTTCTCTGGTTCATCAGCAGATGATCCCTTTTCTGCAACAGTGTTCTTTATTGCCTTGCCTTTTGCCTGCTTTGCAGCAGCAGCTGCTGCTGTAGCCCTGCCTTGCTTTGGCTTTGGACTTGCAGTCTGCTTTCCCTTGGCTTTTCTGCTGGCTCGAGTTGGTGCCGGCTCTGGCTCTGGAGAGGCAACATCCTCTTGCTCCGATAAAACTCCGTTTTCATGCGCATCGGGCTGAGTCATTTCTTCTTCTTCTTCGTCCATATCCTCGTGTTGTTCATTATCAAGCATACCACCAGTAAGCTCGTCGTCACCTGAGCCTATTGACAGAGATGCCTCACGTCCACGGGATATCATGGAAGGGCGATAAGATTTTCGAGCACTGCCCGGAGATTTCGAATATTGTTTTGTAACAGATTTATGTGGTGAATGTGGTGGGAGTCGAGTGACGGGTACAGGTTCATTGCCTTCTTGAGGTGGTTCGGCATCGACAAACACATCGTCTTCCACATCGCTCAAGTTATCTTCCAATCCTTGGCTTGCTGCTGATTGACGCTTTTGCACTTTACGTAAGCCAGATGCCTCAAGTGGTTTTTTGGGAGTACCATTCACTATGCTAGGACTTGTTGATAAGCTGAGAGGTCTGGCTGGTTGCTTGAAGATTGATTTTTGGCGTTGTGGGCTACTGGCCTTGTTTGAGCCTTCATATGTAAGTTTTCGCGCAATTGTGGCTTGCCGAGGAGTTGAAGCAGCAGCTGCATTATTTGTCAAGTTTCCTCTCCGCTTGGGTGAGATTCGATTCGATGATGGGGGTGTGGGCGCGCTCGCCTCCTCCATTGTAACTTCCTGACTATTAGTTACATCTTGTGATGGTTTCTGCCGTTTATTGGCAGAACTATTATTGCGACTAGCAATAGCCGCCCTTTTACCAACGGATCTAGGCTCTCGGTTAAAAAAGTCTTCCAAGTCGTCCATTCCATATTCATCACGTTTCCCAGTCTCGGGGATAGATATACCAGTCCTCCTGTGACAGATCTGTTAAACATCAAAACTCGGGGAAAAATACAAACCACAAATTACAGCTTACCTGCCACGAACGCCTATGTCCTGAACACCATACTGTGCGGCTTGTCTCTTTTTGCCTGTCTTTGCCATAAATACCTTTGGAAAACGTTTCGAGCTAGTTACGTTGTGTAAAAAAAGGTAAATAATACCAAACTTGTTTGGGATCAAAACAAACACTCATCTCATCTCATCGCAACGCGACAAGACTTACCCAAATGCAGTAAGATTTAGTACGATAATTACGAATATAAGAATATATCTAGAAGCAAGTGCTAACATCATTAACTGGAAAACATATTGAATAAAAACTGAAAAAAAAATCCCTCTTTATGCGATTACCGAGATAAAACATTTGAAAAGAAAAACATTCATCAACGCTGATATAATTCATTTCTTCTTCCTTGAAAAAGCCAGGACTCGGCTTCCCTTGCGTTTCCGGTCACTGACTTTGCTTGCCTTCTTTTGCTTCCAATGAGCATGCCTTGATGTCCTCCAGCCAGAAGTGCTGATAGACTTTTTGTCGCTCGTTGAATCTTTAACCCGCGTTAGAATAAACTGTGTAGCCGCCAATATATACAGACAACAACTAGTAGTATACTTACCAACTCCCTCTTCTTTAGCATCATCCCCTACAGATTAAGTCAGTATATAAGCATCTATATGAAGAATCAGCACAGTTATTCCTACCTTTAATATCTTCTACCTCCATCTTATCATCCTCGTCTTTGCTACCTCCAAACCGACTTCCATGGAGTTTTTCTGCCAACCGTCGAGCTCTAGCTTCATAGATAGGGTCAAACACCTTAACCCGCTTGACTCCTCGAGCCTTGACTTTGCTACTCGCTCTTAAACTCTTTGCCATTCTGACTGATAAATGAAGGTCTTCTCTTTGCTGATTGAAATGGGAGATTAATTTTTTTTTCTTTCTCGGGTATTGGGAGCTATGATAATCAAAGCAGGGTAACTAAATTTGACGAAAAAGACAGCTATGGAAGCATGACGAGGAATGAACATTTGTCAGATTCATAAACAAGACGGAAACGTGAATTTTCGCTAAGATAAAGATTGTTTAGAAGGTAACGGAGCTGTTCACCTGCTATTAAATGTTGTTTCCGAAGAGGCTAACTTTGTATTATTTCTAAGGTGTTCTTAATTTTGTGCCCAGCAAGCCTCCACCATCATCGCCTATATATAAAACACCCGTTTCCTACCGGGTATATACCCTTTCTTTCTTTTCTTTTTTTAAATTGGATTTATGTTGAAACTTCGGCATTTTATAAGGCAAATGGGCACCCCTTAGTAAAACAGAAAGAAAAAAAGACCGAAAAGAGAAAAAAAGAGAGAAAAGGAAAGCCCATTTGACATCTTACAACGTCTGGTGTGGTGATTTTTTTTTTTTCTTTGACAGATAAATGGCGGACCCGAATACACTTCCATTTCAGGATCTCAACTCTCTTCTAGTGCCAGTTAGGCAGAAGTTCAATGTGAATAATCTTAAATCGATATTGCGCGGGGTAGGTTTTACAACTACGGGCCGGAAAAAGGAACTACAGGACAGAATCGTCGATGGCCTTTATCAGTATAAGGATTCGTATGATGTCGGTGGATACAACTATTTAGCGGCTTTGATCCGGCGAGAATCTATTGCTGCTGGGTATTCATACTTTCAGAATCCACAACGATCTGCACGTGTAGGTGGTTCACCTAGTATTAGTATATACGGTCAGGGCAATATATCTTCTCCTAATGTGGCCCCACAGCTTGCACCAATGGCTCCACCAGCTGCTGCTACCGCTGCCGCCGCTGCAGCCGTCAAAAGGTCTTCCAACTCCTATGGCCATGCCAATAGTACTTTGGAGATCGATTTTCGGCCATCTCCCTTTTACACTTGCATAGAACGTCTGTCATACCCTTTAATCTGTCCAGGTATGTGTGATAAGTAAATTTCTGTGCTTATGTTTTCTTTTTTGAATCCTTGCGCTGACACATTATTCCCAGCCTTACCATCCGTGGACGATTCCGTACATGCACACTTCAACTTAACGGATGACGAGGTTCACAAAATGACAACAGACAAATCATATCGTATCTATGTGTGCTCAGGAGCTATCGATAATGGATCAAAACATACAGGTTGTCTCATGCAATTCCCCAGTCAAATAGCTTTCAAGATCAATGGTCGACCAACAGCAATCAATGTGAGAGGGCTTAAAAACAAACCGGGCACATCCAAGCCAGCGGATGTAACTGATAATATTGTCCGTTCTAGAGGCCTAAATCGTATCGAGATAAACTACGTTGCTACTCCACAACGGTATGCAATGGTTGTCTTCCTGGTCAAGACACACTCTGTGGATGAGTTGGTAACAAGTATCCTTTCGGGACCTCGGATAAGCACTCAAACAACAGTTGCTCAACTTACCAAGAAGGGTAATGATGATGATGATATTGTCGAGACAAGCAGAACACTTTCAATAACTTGTCCGCTATCATTTACGAAAATCGTTATACCTGTGCGGTCAGTACATTGCAGTCATGTGCAATGCTACGATGCAAAATCTTATCTTCTACTCCAAGAGCAAGCACCTACCTGGCAGTGTCCCATATGTAACCATGAAGCACCAATGGCAGACCTTGCTGTCGATTCATATGTCAATGAGATACTGAAACAGACAGGTGAAGAAGAGGAATCTGTTGAACTTGAGCCAAATGGTATTTGGCGAAGCCTTGAGACTGGTAAGAGTGGGCCAGATTATCTTGTTGCTCAACTAGAGGCAAAAAATCCGTCAAGATATAGTAATAATGGAGTTGACAACTCACAGACTGAGCAGAATATTGGTGGCTTACAACAGGCAAATGGAAATGGAGGGAGTAGAACTCCTACGCCCAATTCAGGTACTGGTAGTATATCAAAACCTGTCATATTCAAGCGGGAGCCAAGCGAAATGGTTGATCTGGATCCGCATCAGCCCCAGACAACGAATGGTTCGAGCTTTAATACTACGAATAATAATAATAATAACAGCCCCTATGTTAGCCAAAGTCAACCAGTTACGCCAGATAAATCTCGATCGCAGTACAGGAATGGGAGTAATGGAATGAGTAACGGAACAGTACCGAATCTTCCCTTTCAACTTCAGCAAAGTTCAAGCAAGTTCCCAGATAATTCTCCACCAGCTCCTCCTCCCCATCAAGAACTGCCATTATCAAGATTTGAGCTTCCTCGTCTAAGCTCTAGTTTCCTATCCCGGACGTCTACTCCGGTCAATAGGGATAATAATAATAATAATAATAGCAATACTACAAGTATTGACTCTGGGAATGGACCTTCAAGTGTATCACCCATAAAACTGGTTAATAACAAGAGGTCTTTCCCAAGTGATGTTTCCAACAGCCCGAGTGGAAGTCATAGAGCAAGCCCTCATAAACGGGCTGCCTCTGCACAAGTGATTGATTTGACACTTTCAGATGACGAATCTTGACCCCTTTTTTTTTTTTTAATAGTTTTTTGTACAAAAAAAAAAAAAAAAAAGTATGTCAAGGTATTTGTCTTTGTACATTGTAACTTTCTGCTCTTCTTGTTCTCTTTTTTCTTTTTTCTTTTTTCTTTTGCTGAATGGGTAGTGGCAGGCATGTATTATATGGTATGAAATTTATAGGCGTGAAGCACCTTGCTACAAGCGAAAGATCTTATACTAAGTACGTATAAAGTAGAGTATTTTTGCTATTTTTGCTATCTTTTTTAATAATTTTTTTTTTGTCCCCGGCTCTCTGGGCGTTGTCGTTGGACTTACTCTGCTACCCACAACAACACAACGTTAACACAATTTAGACGTGCCGAACACAACAAACAGGCTGGATATATAGTTGACACTACCTCAAAACCAATAACGGGACCTGATTTACTACTGCATATCATGTCTGAAACTGATCTGAGCAATACATTAAATCTGGATAAACTGCAAGAGCAGAGATCTTCAACACCCTCTACAGAAGACAGCTTTAGTAGTAGTAGGACTACACCTCAGCCACCTCCGACACCACCGAGGAAGACGAATAATAATAATAGTAATAACAATCTAGGAAAGCGACCGAGTATGTCTGAAGAAGAAAATGGAACCAAGGTAAAAGAAAATAGTCCATTGTCATCAGCAACAACAACAACAGCGACGAAAAATGAAGGAGGTCGATCTCGATCAGGCAGCAAGTCGAGCATTTTGAGTCATGTGCGGACGCGCAGTAGTAGTATCAACTCAGCTCGACAATCGAGGATATCATCACTTCCTCCTCCGGGGCAGGGTGGGAATGGCATCAGTGATATATCATCCCCTGTACCTCCAGCCAATGATACCAAACCAAGTGGGTTAAGATCTGGGCGAATTCTATCACGATCTGCAAGTGGTACTACGACCCCTAGTGGTGGTGGAGCCAAACAGCAACAACAGCAGCAGCCAGGCTCAGCTTCCACGGCTGCTGCAACTGTTCCTGAGGATTCTCAATCTTTATTTGTCGCTTATGCTAGTCTTGAGTACCTTCTGATGGAGATGGTACCATTATCTAGGCGAGTTTCAGCAAAACTGAACCCGCATACTCGTCAATTACTTGCGAAACGGCGGCGAAGAAATTTAGTACACGAGGATAAGGATAGTAGTGAAAAGGAGCAAGATGACAAGCAAGATGAGGAACTAGATAAGGCTATTGAATCGATGAGTTTAACAGATACTAGGCCAAGGCAAGCGGATAATAATAGTAACAATAATAATAATAATGAAAATGAAAATGGATCTCAGCAACAACAACAAGAAGCAACATTAGCAACACAAGCGCGAGAGGAAGCAATTGGTCTAAGAATTGAAGCATTAGGATATCATGTTGGACAAAGTGTTGTTGAACGGTTTACACGTGATCGAACTCGTCTAGCTAAACCATTAGATGTTATGAAATTTATTTGTCGTGATTTATGGACTGTGGTATTTAAGAAACCAGTTGATAATCTAAAGACAAATCACAGGGTACGTCGAATCTTTTATCAATATATATATATACAAGCTAACTTTAAAAACAAATTTTACTTCCAGGGTGTCTACATATTAACTGACAATAATTTTAAACTTTTTCAACGCATGTCTACATCACATGGCGGTTATGAAACCATCTTGAGGACTCAACCGGTAAATATAAAAACGATTCTTTTTTTTTTTTTTTTTTTTTTTATCGAAGTTTCATTATTTTTTTTTTTGCTGACAAAAAACATCCTCATTAGTTTCTATGGTTCCCCTGTGGACTAATTAGAGGCGCTTTAGCTAATCTAGGTCTAGAAGCAGCTGTCACTGTAGAGACTGACTCTTTACCTAGTGTCGCTTTCCAAATCCACACTGTCAGACAGTGATGTGAACTGACAAACACAGATTAAAAAGACAAACAACTTAAATTTATCTACTGTTAGAGAAAACAATTTTTGTCTGTAATATTAATCTATTCCGCTAATTAAAGAAAAAACCCAAAAGTAACCCACGAGAAAAAAAAAAAAAAATGATTGTCGGATGCATTGCATACCATACATCTGGATGGGCTACATGGGTTATGAACAGTATTATAGACGCTTCAACACCATCACCACAAAAAAATAACAAAAGAAACGCACGAAAAAAAAAGGAGGAATGCATTATACACAAAAATGGGAATCATCATACACAGACACTATGACACCGAGGGAGGGAAAGAAAAAATTAACCAAAAGAAAAAAAAACCTTATTACAGCTTGTTTGTGCCAGTAACAAAGTCTGTGCCCTTTGCAATGTTGTTCTTCAGTCCGGGTATCGCAACTTGTAATAAATGCTTCTCATAATCATTAGCATCCTTGATGTAATTAATTATTCGAACAACGCCATTTTGTCCAAGTTCAACTGGAGATGCAAAATAATCTGTGCCTGTAATCTTCTTGATTTCGGGACCTCCCTCAATACTGTCAAGATATATAAATGTGCTCTGGACAATACCAGTTTCACCAGTCATTGCTCGCATAACAGCCTCTGCACAGTTAAATCCTGCATAAGCCATTGCAAGAGTTGATGAACCTTTACCCTCTTTTGCTTGTACGACTTCGTCCCCACCATATTGAACCCGATGAACAAATGCATCACGTTCAGAATCACTAAACTTAATAGGAGTGTTTGCTAAACTGAGAAGAGGTACGATTGTATCTCCCGAGTGACCACCAACAATTGGAATGAATATCTTTTGTGGTTCAGCACCAATTTTTTCAGCAGCAAAAGTCCGAGCCCGAACGGCATCAAGATTAGTTATGCCAAATACCCGATGAGGATTGAAGGCATTGTGCTTTTTAAGAGTTTCAACAGCCACAGGGACAGTTGAGTTGACAGGGTTTGAAATGATAAGAACAAAAGCATCAGGACAGTTTTTGGCAATTCCTTCAGCCAGACTCTGTACAATACCAGCATTAATCTTGAAAAGATCGTCCCGAGTCATACCTGGCTTTCGGGGAACACCAGCAGGAATTAAGACGATATCAGCACCTGTAAGGGCTTTAGATAACCCGTCATCTTGAGGAAGATATCCAGTGACCTTTCCAGAGGTAGAAATGTGAGAAATATCCACAGCCACACCAGGAGCATTGACCACATCGTATAAAGCTAACTCAGTCACATAAGGAGAGAGCTTGAGAAGAAGAGATAGGGGTTGACCAATGCCACCAGCAGCACCACAAACAACGGCTTTAACCATGATGATTTCTTTCTTTTCTTTTCTTTTCTTTTAAAAAATGGGGATATAGAAGATGATTATGATGTCAAGAAAGGTTTCTTATTGTCAGATCAGAAAGAGAAAGCAAAGGGGAGGGCGGATATAACCACTGCTTATATACACACTAGGTAGTTGTTGGTTTGGGGCTGACAAAAGCGTTGACGCAGTGGCATAGCAACTGCGGGGTTAACCCAATTAGGAAATTGAAGGCATCGAAAATTATCGGGTGGATTCGGGATTTACCTGGTAAAATACGGGGAAAGGCCCTATCTAATGCTTATCTTCCCCGGAAATTCCCCAGACCACCTCCTGAAAGCCATATAAACATCTAAAACTCGATATTTTATCATTAATTATGCTACTTTACTCGTAAACACTATGGTGAAAAATTTTCTTTCTCTTGTTGTTGTACCGCACTATCCGCCGAAAACAATAACCTGATCTAGTTTGCTGAGCAATTTCTGTTGGGCTTCTGATTGGGTGCGGGGCTTTTAGAAAGCATGTGACCTGCTCCTGAGGCGGAAAATTTTTCCTTGACTTTTTTTTTTTTTTCTTTTTCTTATTGCTCATTAAAAATTTGGGTGCTCTTAACAACTTAACGCTAGCAGATCATTTTTTTGATGGCACTTTGAAAGGTAAATAGAATGGTGTGGGCAGAGAGAAGTTTCTTTCTCCCCATCCCCCCCCCCGTTTCTACCCGCACATTTTGACATGCTCCGTTGTAGCCGTGCTCCTTTAATGCGGAGAATGATCTTGTCAAAAGAGCATTGTCTATTCGCCAATACTGTATCGGAGATGATCCGGATCCGCTTTCACGTGCATTGCCCGCATCGTGTCTAGAATGTTCGTAGTATTGCAAGTTTGAAGTAGATGCTGGCAGATGCAATTCGATCAAGATCCAAAGTATACTGTATAAGTGGATTTCTACGTACTTTGCTTATTCTTGTCTGATACTGCACCTTCCCCGTATTTTACGTTGCTGTACAATTATCTTTTTAGAGATGCGGTGTAGATTCGATCTGGTGTCCTCTCAATATGATGGTCGTTTGGGCAACCTTTGTCTGTTACGCCGAAATGACTTACAGATCCTCACGTTATTGTAGTTTATGGGGTCTACAGGAGTAAGCAAAGTAGTATAATACTGAAATCGTCCACAGCAATAGTAATTGGTTTGATTCGAGAGAGAGAGTGTGTGTGTGTGTCAGATGGGGTGCCCAACCTCCACCGCAGGAGGGCTCCGAATTTATTATGATAATAATGTATACAAAGAGATTCTAATTCATAAAGTTTTCAAAGTTTATTCTTTTTTTTTTTTGAGAGACATAGAATACAAGGGAAACTTAAGCTTGAACTTTAGCAGCTCTTCGGGAGACATTCTTGGAAGACTTTGCAGGTCGGGTGGCCTTTAGGAGTCGAGAAGTTCGAGCAACAGCATCTTTCCGGATATCATCTCGGTAACCCTTGGTGATCTGAGCGACGGCTTTGTAGGCCTTTCGGTTGGTCTTATGGGGTTTGAACTTGGTGACGATAAGGCTGCTAGCAGGCATGTTGAATTGACCGGCCTTCTTTGTAGTGACGACAATGTGACCATCAACAAGCTCAACACCGACGGCTTTGTCATTGGCGATACCAGAGTACTTGTATGATTGTCTGTTGACGAGGTTCTGGGGTTCAGATGAAAGTTCAACACCACCAGCAGCAGGCCGCTTCACAAGGAATCGGGACTGGGTTCGGGTAATTTGCCAGATTAAATCGCTAAGATTAAAAAAAAAAAATGGGGTTAGTATTTGAACACGTGTATGCAATCATTAATTCCTGCTCACTTTGAAACGTTGCCACTCATTTTTGTTCAATCAAAAGGTATTTGCTGTGTAATAGGAACTTGTCTATTCTGTCTTGTGGTGTTTTGGGAATCACCAATTCGAGGGTTTGCGCCAAAAAAAAGTTGCGTCTAGGCTGCGCGTGGGAGTAGTAAAAGCAGTCACAAAAACAACTAAATAAATAAACAAAACCAACCCAACCCAAACTCCAACTACACTACAACTAGAGCGAATTTACGCGACCAACGCCGTCAAACCCAGACGTAGAGATACAGAAGTGTCTCTCTGCCGTAATGTAAACCATATAGAGCTATCCAGAAGTGGTTACGCTAAAGAAATGATTTCTTTGTATATCTACCTTGCTTTCTATCAATACATGCATGACAAGCTTCTTTATGAGAAGACGTATATCTGCTGATTATTACTTGTCAAAAGATGCATAACATTTCAGACGTTGTTGTGGATGGACAATGATGATCATCTCTAAATTGCCGATTTTTGGCGTTTTGACAGGTCTCCCCCCCTGTACCTGTCGCATTCTTCCCAACAAAGGAGGAGGCAACTTGGTGAAATTCCCCTACATTTCATATCTCCGCTCTGACAAATAGGGATGGCGTCTGTCCTCGGGTACTTTTTGACGCTGTTTTATCTTATCCTAATTGCTGCATTAATAGGGATAAGTATAATATTCATCCGACACCGTAGATGTGAGTTTTGATTGATTAATTGGTTATAATAAAAAGACATAAAACACAGTCATTTAACCTATCTACATTATTCTTTAGCATCTCGATTCACTTCATGGATTCCTCGTGACCTATACCTCACTTCTCGATCGCAGCGGGTGGCTGACTGGACTGTGAAGAAAGCAAAGAAACTATCCCCAAGCCACGTGTACTCGTCTATTGCTTCCATATTCCCTGATTGTTCACGTCAGGATTCTGCAGCAAGTCAGAGCTTTCTTTCTGATGTAGAGACTGGACTGCATTCTACAAACTTTGATCTTAGCGATAATATTATTCAGGGAGATGAACGAACAGGACTTGACAGTAAAGCAAAGAAAGCAGTATTAAAGATTATGAATAAGCAAAAAGTTACGTTTGACAAAGCTAGACACCTCTTCAATACACAAAATATGGCTCGCAATAATATTGGGCCGGATGGCAGACCTAAAGATCCCAAAGCAGTCTTCTTCAATTGATTTTCTCAATTTATTTATTCTAGGCGCTAATAAGACCAGTTAGTTACTCTGCTAACTTAGTATTAACATCTTCATAATCTAGCCCCACAATTATGAGGCGTTGAAATAACAGGCAAATAGTCTTTTGGGTATTTATTTCATTTTTATGTTTATTTTTATTTTTATTATTTTTGGCCCTTCCCTTTCTATTAGGTATATAAATTTTGCATATTACAGCCAACACCTTGTAACGATTTAATTAACCTTTTGGCTCGTATGGAATTTTTCCTGTTTTGTCTTAGTAAATGTTGCCCCTCCATTTTTCACAAAGTCTGCGGGGGGGAGGGAGGCGGGGGAGATTGTGAAATACACACCCAGTCTAGCCTTATTCACGTTGGTTTGGATTATTAGTCTCTCACTAAAAATAAAAAAAAAGAAAAAAGGTAAAAAATCTAAACCTTGCTCGTATTTACTTTCTAGTCTAGTTGAAAAGACAACTTTTAGAAACCCGAGATCAAAAGATTACCAATAGTAAATATTATGGAATGAATTATTTTTCTTTCCCTTTTCTACATTCTTAACTAGCAAGGTTGTTCATCACCAATCTGTAACTGCCTTTTTTTCATGAGTACATTTTTTATTATACAACACCAAAAAAAAAAAAAAAAAGGCCAGTACCTGTACGTTTTTACATTTTTGTTGCAAGAAATGAAAATTTCATTTACCAATTATTGATCTGTATCAATGTTAATTTAATAGTATAATTGATTTAAACAAGAAAAAAATTAAACAGTATGCAGTGATAGAATGTCTTTTTTTTTTTTTTAATCTTCTTTATATACCACCAGCATAGTCAAAAGTTATTTTTTAAAAAAGGGAAAATAAAATAAAATAAAATATTAATAACCCAGAAATATTAAGTCCGGAAATTAAGACATTGCGAAAACTTTAACGCCAGGAAAAAAAAAAAAGAAAAGATAATAGCATAATTAGATGGGGGTGGAGGAGGAATGGATGATGTTTAAAGT